>JAEIFU010001564.1:0-64778 GCA_018904235.1 Lordiphosa stackelbergi | reverse complement strand
TCAAGATGTAAAATATATATTTTTGAAATCCGTCAGAATTATTAGCAGCTAACCGAACCTCTAATTCCAACTGATTGACCGAACCGCAAACCAACCGAATTCCAACATAGCAAAACAGTTCGGTTCAGACTTATCCCCCAAGAGACACCAATTATAGACCGAAATGATTCTTAGCGGTACAGATAGCTTTTGAGGTTAAGCTGCCAAACATTTTACATCCAGCAATTGCCCTCAGATCTCTTAATATACAGGGTTTGTCGGGAAAGTAATAGCACTGGGTCGATTTAAAAAAAATTATTGAGCCAATCGTTACAATTCTTTAAAAACTTTCAAAATAGGCTTATTCTGTGTCGATGCAGCGCTGCCAGCGCGATTTCCAAGCATTAAAGGCGTCACGGAAGGCATTTTCTGGGATAGCCTTGAGAGCCGCGGTGCATGCTGCTTGGATTCCCTCTGTCAATGTCATGTCACAGATTTTGGTAAATTTTACATCTGGGCAATTAAACGAATACTTAGTCGACGGTCTGAGTTCAAAACTTTGCCCACACGCGTCACATTGTCGGTATTTGTCGAAGTCGAAGGTCTTCCAGTTCAGTCTTCATCGGCGACCGCTTCCCGTCCCTCCAAAAAGGCCTGGTGCCACCGAAACACACCACTTCTTGCTAAAGCAACATATCATATCAAACGTCTCTGTCGCAGATTTGTGTTTTTTACCTTAATCCAACTATAGACAATATGCAAAACCAGCATATCTGACTTCAAAATTTGGTACAATTATACTTAAAAGGATTTTAAAGCTGTCTAACTTTCGAAGGATGTCATTTCGAAAGTGTACGAAAAGTCACACTTTTGCAGGCCTTTATAAAATAAATAGTAATTTAAGAGTGAAACCATGTAATGAACTGAACAGATTAAGTCCTAATTTCCGAGCGATTTGTATCCCTGAGTATAATTGATGCAAAGTCACAAAGCGCATTTTTATTGTGAAAACCAGATAGATGATTAATAAGTATATATCTAAAAATACAACAAATAACTCAAGTAACCAATTTATTTACATCACAAGGTTCCTTGCTTGTTACTTTTTTACTCCCATGAATTCATACCTTAAGGATCCTTAATGTTGGTCCTTTCAGGACATGTGATGTATCAAATGATAGGTATTGAGCTGTACATCATGAATGTTTTTAAATTTTGGCAATACACTACGCGGTTCTTAAGATATTTACATTCAATTTTTATTTTCAATTTTTATAATAAAAATTGACAAATAACTCTTATTTTTTGATTTTTTTATAAAAATTGAAAAATAATTTTTATTTTTGGAGTTTTTAATAAAAATTGACAAATAACTCTTATTTTTTGATTTTTTTATAAAAATTGAAATATAACTTTTATTTTTAGATTTTTTAATAAAAATTGAAAAATAACTTTTATTTTATGATTTTTAAATAAAAATTGAAAAATAACTTTTATTTTATGATTTTTAAATAAAAATTGAAAAATAACTTTTATTTTATGATTTTTTTATTTTGATCGAAAAATAAGAGTTAATTTTTAATTTTTTTATAAAAATCAACAAATAATCGTTATTTTATAATTTTTATTTTAAAAATTATGATTTTTGTAACAATTTCTTTTTTGGTTATGTGACGTCACCAAAAAATGTGAGATATGGGGGTTGTGAACCACTTTGAAAAAAAGTCGGTTTTGACTTTCAAAGAGAATATTGCAATGACGCGCAATAAAACAGAAGAAAAACTCTCCAAAATAGTAAAAAAAAACATTGAAAAGGCAAACAAAAGAACAGCCACAAGCAAAAAGTGCTCTTATATAAAAGAAAACAAGCCTGATTCAATCAATTTTCACTCTTCATTGATATTTCTTAATTCAGAATATGAGAAAAATTTTTAATTTTTTCATTTAATAAAGAATAATGGTTTAAAAACACGAATTTAAAACTTTTAGATGGGTGGCTCACAACCCCCACAAATTTTCGAAATGTCAAAAAAATCACTTTTTTCAATATGAAATAAAAAAAACCCAAAATGTTATTTTTGAAAACAAAAGATGAGGAAAGTTTTGTGCATTTTTACCTAAAAATACAAAATTTACAGAACGAAAAAATATTGATTTTTGGCGAAGTTATGCTCGAAAAACAAAACTATGATCACAACCCCCCACTCTCCCCTAATAAATTCGAATTCACTTTAGTGAAAACCGGAACATGGCAGATTGGTCTATTTTTAAGATTTTGATTTGAGTTAATATCGTTTCGTTTTCAAGAACATTTTTAAATCAACTGGAAAAAAACATGTGGGGATGGGATTCCCCACATTTGGGTGGAATAGGGAACGGGGACATACCTCTTTTGATTGGAAGTGAAGGGAGCCAAGGCTTCTGTGAGCTTCTCTCTCCACCCATATTATTCCATAGGAAGTCGAAACATCGCATCAACGACCAAATCCACCTGACTGGATTCATTTAAGTTTTTCAGAAAAACACAGAAAAATCTGTTCGGGCTTGACTGGGAATTGAACCCGGTACCTTATGCATTTAACGTATGGAATGACGCATCAGCACTTTCAGCCGTTGTACAATATTGCATATTCACATCTAGAGTGCTACTTAGCTTGGATGGAGTGAGAAGAGAGAGATCAACTCGCTCTCACTCTTGTATATCTCTCTGTTGAAACCCGGTTTTTGTTGTTGTTTAAAGCAAATATAATTTCCCATTGAGAACAACTTTACTTATTCCTGGAACATTTGTTCTCAAAAATTTTGACATCATTTTGTTATACACTTGAAAAGTGTATTATATTTCCCCAGAAGTTTGTAACGCAAAGTAAAAGTAAAAATAGGTAATTTTTTAAGCTGATCTGCGAAGTTTGGTCAAGTCGAACCGTTGAGACTTTTCAAGTGTATCAAAACTTCGGTACAGACGAAGTTAGCTTTGCCTTTCTCGTTCTTATTTTAAGTTGAAGGCAACTCAGTTTCTAAATAGGTTTTTTCCCTCTGTGTAGGGTTACGGTTTTGGCCGATCGCATTTTTCGGTTACTGTTATATTACGGTTGTGAGATCTGGGCTACGGTTATTAACCTTATACTGTTTCGGGTTTTCAGTTACGGTTACATTTATTGATATAAAATATTACTTCAAAGTGCGAGTAAACGGAAAACGTGTTCAATTTCGTTAAGCTAAGCATGCATACGAAAAAAGGAGACAGCCTGATACGAAAAAGCCACAATAACTGTAACTGGACTATGCACATGAGATAGAAAATTGAAAAATGTCCGTCTCCAAAATAAACACAAAGTTAATGTTTGCAACAACGTACCGCCAATATACATGGACACTTTATTTCACAAACAAGCCTTTTCATGTTCTGCATGTATGAATGCACTGCACTTTTCTATCATTGTCGTTATTTATTTCTATATCAATTCCCAAATATGATTGTTTTTGATCGAGGCATCGCGCTCTGAAAAAATGTTATAATAACAGCAGTGTTCACAAGTTAACTTGCTGAGAAATGAAACTCGTATAGAAATTGGTAATTTCTCTCTTCCATCTTCCATCCACTGTTAAGTTACCGACGCCTCAAAAACATTTTTCTCCTACACATATGCATATGTACTTAAGCATGTTTATGGCTTTCTTTTCGTTCACTTTCAGAGGAAGAGAGTAACATGTGTGTGGTAAAGATCACTGATGATTTGGTATAATGACAAACATAAAAAAGATGAGGAAGGTAAATTTTTTAATTAATTTCTATTTCGGTACTGATAACCGTTTGTGTTACTAAAGGTTATTGGGTTACGGTTATAGGACCATTTTTTTCGGTTGTGGTTTATAAATTTCAAAGTGTTTTTAGCGGTTAAAGGTTACGGTTTCTGTTACGGTTTTAATCTCTGGTGCTAAATGTTAACGAGATGAAGTATTTCTCCAAATTAAACATAAATAAAACAAATGTGCATACTCTGCACCCTGTAGTTCCTTAAAGTACCAAAAGAAATATATAAGCCAGTGAGCTCTCAAAATTTTTAAAGCTTAAGAGATCAAAAGCTAAGAAGCTCAAAAAACCACAAAAAGGCACCCTGTATAAATAAAACAATTGCAAAGATTATTTCCCAGCTGTGGTTAGAATATCGAAAAAGTATAATCATATTGAAAAGATTGTTTTTATTACACAAAAGACCAAATGGCCACCCTGTGTAACTAAAAATATGAAAGCTTAAGTTTGGAAATAAAAATGACAATATTTCAATGACAAGTATAAAGTGTTTCCCCATTAGAAAGAAATAATTGCCTCCCTGTATAGACCAAATACATTTCCAATGTTTCCACTTCTCAAACACAATCTTATCAGACAGCCCCCCGTATTTGGCACGTAATTTCACCCTATCCCAAAAACCCTTTCTTATCCCAAGCAAATTGTCATTAAACTTGCACTTCAACAAATTTCAAAATTCCATTGCCTGCATTAACAGCTGATAACAGACGCCCCACAGCTGATAAGAGCGTGAGAGAGAGCGCGCATTTCTGTGGGGCGTGTTGATAATCCCAACTCGCATAAAGTTCCTCGCCCCCTCTTCACGCAACACCCTTTCCACCTGTCACTAACTCAAAGCGCCTTCAACTTTTTCTTTCATTTCTTGTTCTTGTTTCAGTGCCCATGACAAGTAATAACTGTTGTGGCATTTGTCTTTTTTTTTGTTATTGCACATTCATTTGGCTTTAATTAATTCAGACAGAACAAACAGAGCGAGAGCGACACAGTGAACGAGAGAGAGAGAGAGAGAATTTAGAGACACACCAACGCATTGAAAAACGAGTAAAAATAAATAATGCTGACGTCAATTTTGCGTAGACTTAAACAAAGGGGAAAGGGCTGAAGGGGGAGGCAACCAAAATCAAAATGCAAGCAAAATTGGAATTGATTGAAATGCAACAGCAACAAAAAGTGGCAGCTAATGTCAAGCAGTTGCAACGGCAACAACGACTCGGCAATACACTAACCTGAAATGCCAAAATGTGGGCTATGCTTTTAACAAAGTTTTCTACAGCTATTTTATCATTCATGACAAAATACAGCACCCAACTGGACCTTACATATTTCTAGAATATTTTTCTAGATACCCACAAACGAGACCAGCTCCGACCTACTTCATCGACCTCTGGCCAGCTACTGAAAAGCTGATTGCTCTCTTGGCACAAGCCTTGGCTGGCATTCGGCTCGGCAAATCGCTAACAACTCAAATGACAAGATATCTTTTAAAAAAAGAACAAAATGAAAGATCGGTAAAGCGAAATATCTTAAGTATAGTAGTAGTAGTAGTAGTTTTTTTTTGGGAAAAAACAGAGGCTTGGTTTTTAACCATCAGCTATAACCTATCATATTCGGGGGTGACACAGAAATCACTAGCGATTTTCGTAAAAACGTTTGTATTTTATATTAAAACTGCTCGAATTTGCATGTGAACAGAAGGGTATATTTTAGTCTCTAACTGCAGGTCCCGATTTAAAAACAAACTTAAGGTATAATGGGCTGAGGGTTGAATTAAAAACAAAAGTTTTTCTCTTAAAACCCATTTTGACCGGTAGTTCCTATGGCAGCTATAAAGTATAGTCATCCGATTTCTGACAAAACTTCCGATCTATGTGAAAGCGTTAATAACCCCAAGTGGGAGACGTTAACATTAAAAACAAAAAAGTTTTTCTCACGACCTTCGACGGTAGTTCCTGCTAACGGCTATAAGAATAGTCGGCCGGACATATTAGCTAGGCCATAAAAAGAGACTCTGTGAAAAAGGGTTCACTGCTACAACTGTTACTGGTCACCGAGATTTGTAACGGACAACAATAGTGCGGATATATCGACCAAAAATATTTTATCGGAAATGAATTATTTCTATGCGTTTTTTCAACTTCTGGGCGAATTATATACCCTTGCACAGCGTATAAAAAAACTTTTTTTGTTTTTTAACAATTTTTGGCTTACCTCTAGAGTTTAACTGCATTATCATTTCCAGGTTCATAAAGCAGACCAGTTGCAAAATACAAATTGCTGTTTCTTCTCGCCCACATCCCTCCCACTTCCCACCCACTTTCCGCCCACCTCCCACCCACTTCCCGCCCACTTCCCAAACACTTTCCACCCACTTATTACCTACATCCCTCCTACTTTCCGCCAACATTCCACCTACTTATCACCCACATCCCGCCCACTATTCTCCCACATCCCAGTGGGCATCCCTGCGGTCTTTCCAACATTGGAAAATGCGATCACGATTTATTACGTATTCTATCTCTACAAACCGAGTTTCAAGTCAATCTGGTGAAAAATAGTTTCTTCATGCAGAGTTTTTCAGGAATTTTCCGAACGTTGGGTCAAATTTTCCAACAACGGAAACTCACATCTCAATTTATGTCTCTTACTTTACTCACAAACCAAGTTTCCAGCCAATCAGGTGAAAAATAGTTTTTTGCATGCAGAATTTTCCGGACATTTTCTTCGTGGGCGAGTTTTCCAAAATCGGGAAACCACGTGTCGAACTATTTTGCGTACTAAGCTTGCAAACCAAGTTTCAAGTAAATCGGATGAAAAAAAAATTTACCATACAAACTTTTCCGACGGTGTTCCGAATTTTCCGGGTGGGATTTTCCGGAAAATTGGTACACAGTTGTTGTTGAATTTTTATTTAGATCTTTAAAAATGAGTTTGAATCTGATCGGATAATAAACAAAAATTTCTAAATTTTCCGGAATTCGATTGGTGATGTTTCAGTTGTTGTTGAATTTTCATATAGATCTTTGAAAATGAGTTTGATCTTGATCATAGGAAAAACAAAAAAGTTTCATACAACAGTTTTCCGCCAATTTTCCACATTTCCCGACTGAATTTTACAAAATCCGTTCTGAGTACTCACTTTCAGCATAAGATAAAACTACTGTGAAAATCTCACTTTCCTATCTTTCATGGTTTAGGCTGTGCTACGGTCACCAGTCAGTCAGGTTGAACTCTTTTATATTTATAGATTTTCGATGACTATTTTTTGTGGTGAAAAAATCAACAAGAATTAACAAAAGTTGAGATTTTATTTCTCAAACTCACTGAGAAGGGCGAATTGACACATTACGACCCCAAAAAGGAGCAATATTTCGAATAATTATTCAAGTCCTGATATCACAAGCGGTTTCTGTATAGTATTTAACGGTTTTATTACCATGGAGATCCCTAAGCTGCACATAATGAATAAATATATAATTTTTAAAAAACACAAAATTCGCGATTCTTTTTTAACAAACCTCGCATAATAATTAAAATACGCCTCACTACGTTAAATTTGTAAGACGATGCTACGAGTATTATTCGGAAAATACTCACGAGTAGTAATGAAAAATACTCGTAATCATACAAACGATTACTTGATTACCCACCCCGCATCGTTGTACTCAAAAATGAGTACTTTTTACCTGTAATCATACGATGCCGGAATCACTCGTGCAGCTCTCTACTGTATACATAACACTTTCACTGATTCACTGGTTTATTTTGCTCATTACTTGAGAACCGATCATCCGATCTCCATCATTTCTTCGAAAAATCGATACATAATGCTAATTTGTATCGTATTCGTATTTGATTTGTATTTAAATCAACTCGTCTGTTGATGCTGATCACGAATATATAGATTTCATCGGAAATGATTCGTTCTTCGTTTGGTACAGAGTATGAGCGAAACCGAAATTCGTTCTGGTTTTAGTCCCTAGTTTGGAGGTAAAATTGAAAAAAAGCGCCGCAGGCAATTTTTATTTAATTGCGCGTTAAAAAGAATCAATAAGTGAGTATCCACAAACTGCTCAAACAATAAATATTGAAAAACTTTGCAGGATGTGTAGGGCATAATTTAAGATTTTACCCTTAAGTTTAACAAAAATTAAAAAAAAAAACGTCATACACGTCACTTATACCATATTTGTACATTAATTTAGTTAGCTTTAAGAATTTGGAAATGCTATTGCATTTAAGTTTTGTGGTTTTATTGTAATTTTTTCTTATTTTTTGACATTGGACGAAAAGAATTCACATATTTTTAGTACAAAAACCTGCAAATTTAAAAACTTAATTAAAATGCAACCCATGGATGCCATATGCCAAAATGCCATATTGTTACGAACACTGCTTTCGGGCTGACACCGGCTAGCTTCGGCATTCAGGGCGGGATTTTAACCCTAGCCCGCAGCGCGTACAATCACTGCAAATACAAAACTCCTCACTAACAAAACGGCCAAAAATTCGAACAATTAACGACCAAAAGACAATTCTTAAACAAATCCCTAACGGACAAACAGCGCCATCTGACGGCTAGCTTGGTGACCCGGTTTTGGTGTCTTACCGGCAACGCTCCCACCCTTCCATGCAGCGATCTGGCTTCATCAGCTGCCCTATCATAGGAGCTAGACGGTCGGCTCACTCCAGGCTTTGGCAACTCATCCTTCTCTCCCCTCCAATGACACTCACACAATCGTTTTCAACATCGTTATAACATTTAATTGTATATATAAATATACCCTCACAACTTCACTCATATTACAAATGTTTCAATAAATTCGCGTACATTCCACCATGCTTCTTAATTTGCCCAACGTGCCTAGTTACCTTTCTGAAACGCCGACCCTTCCCGATATATTTTCTTTAGTACTAAATGGCAAAATTTCGCTACCCCTAAATCTACCCTATAGGAGCTCCAATGGGACAGAATGGGACTTATGACAATTGCACATAGTACTAGGTATTTATCAGCGAGGAGGAAAGGTTTACCTAGGTTCGCGTGGCAATTACACGGAATATAAATACATAGGTTATTTTAAATATGTGGAAGCGTTGATATACGAGGAGTTTAAATATAAATTTTAAATATGTGTAATCGTAGGTATATGAATGTGGGTTTAAAAAATGTAGTTGTGGAATGGTATGTGTTAGATGGTACGATTATGTCAATTTAAATTTCGATGTGTCTAAATGTTAATTCTAAATATTTGTCAGGTGTAGTTTTCATAGGTCGTGCCTATTAAGTTAATGTTGTATAATAATTCTTTATAATTCGCGGTCCATCGATGACATTTTATCCAAAATTGTTGTTCAGAACGGTCGTATACTAAATATTTACTAATTTCATTTATCTTTCTTTGTTCTTAGTATAGAATTTTGCATATAAATATTTAACATGGGGGGTTAAAAAGCGTCATATCCTCGGTGTGTTAGATGTTGCGATTTTTGACGACCACATAAACGTGGAATTGTCAACTCAAAAGCAACTATAGGTGCTTCAGCCCCTATTAAGTGTTGGTAAAGTGCTATTTTTTTAGCACTTGGGTGCCCACAGCCTATGCGCACAGCGGTAGCCGAACTTATAGGCGCTCACGCATAGCACAAACCAACGTATATTGGAACAACAAATTCGTATATTATGGAAAACGGGCATAGGCTGCTTGTACGTTTCCTATACAGTTAAAAAAGATTAAGGCCAACATTAGGTTCGGTTTTTAATACTGGATTATTCTCTCTCCCTTTCTTTGCTCTGCCTCTTGCAAAATCGAACGCAACAACAAATATGTATGCGTCGTCGTTAGCGTAAATTTTGTTGTAGGCGACGCATGATTTCGTGTGCCTCAGACAGAACAATCGGGTTTCTCTTTCTTGCTCTTGCTATTGTGGTTGTATCAGAAATATTTTCTTTATTCGTATTGGAAATTGTCCGCCATTTTGTTTTTCTAAATTTTGACTTTTAAATTCGTAATCAGCGACCCCAAAAACTCCCGAATTAAAACTTTCAGCCAAATCAAATATTTTTTTTCGACTTTTGGCCAGTGTTTTTGGGATTTGGGATCATGGTGCGCCGCCGTAAGCTGGATCTGGGCATCTCTGGTATGAACTTTGTCAGAAAAGAAAAGAAAAGATGTATTTGATGAATTTTCCTACTTTATCTTCTGCGGTTATCAATTTTTCTATACCAGAAAGGGTATGCAAGCTTCGGCCTGGCTATCTTGTCATTTGTAACATAAATACTTACACTTATAACACGATTTTAACTTCCTTACAAAATCGTTGAATAAGTGTGGTAGCACCTAAGCCCACAAATCAAGCCACATGCATACGTATGTATGTATGTATGTATGTATGTATGTATGCACTGGATGAGTCAGAATTAGTTTCAGTTGGAGGCAGACAGCGCGGCATTTGTTGAGCAGTACCCCAACTCCCTCTCTCCCTTCTAGGACCACTTATAAAAGTTTCCACAAATTTGCCATTAAACTTGTAATAAGAAATATATAGGAAATAGTTTCATTTTTTCTTTACAAAATTTATGCAGCATTTTACAGTTAATTCTTAACCAGCTGTTACAGTTACAAATTCAAATTGGGGCGCCAACAATTGTGACGTCATGCTGACAATTTGTGCTGAAACGTGTGCCAAAATGAAATGTGACTACATTTAATGGTATTTTTTAGGTTAATTGTTAATTTATTTATGATTTCTGGTTTTATTGTAATCATTTTAAAATTGTTTAGCTGCAAAATTAAACTGGCAAGTCTGGCAGCGCCATGGGAGATGAGCAAAATGTAGAACTGTTACTTGTGACTGAATCACGACTGAAAATAGCTTGATTTTGACAAGAAAGAAATAAAGAAGAAAAGAAAATCTTAGATTGACTATTTTCTAAGTTTGAATGAATTGAAATAATACCCTTCATCAGGACTGTTCTCGTTTCCGAACTCGATTGATTGAAATTAGCAACCGTTGTGATTCATAAGAAACGATCAAAGAATTCTGCCATCAAAAGGTTCGAATGAACATAAATCTGGTTTTGAAATTGAGAATTGAAAAAATACTAACTGTTTTTGGAAGCGGTAACAATTGACAAATTTCGGCCTGCAAAAATTTCGATCAAGAAATTTAGCAATTAAGTTTTTGTCTCAAAAATTTGTATTTGTATTTAATTTATTTCATTATTTATTGAATACATAATAAATACTAGAATAGCATTGAAAAAAACATATATTTGAATAATATATTCATAGGAATTTAGATGTAAACTGGTTGTAAAAAAGGATGGGGCTATAAAAACTGCCTAAAGTTTGATTATATTTTCAGTTAGAATGACATTTTTTCAACATAATTTTATCCCAAAAGGAATTCTCAGTCACAGTGACTCAAGCTGCCTTGCCGCTCATCTCTAATACCCCTATCGATAGTCGATAACTTGTAACGCGCTAGCCCCTCACACACACACACACACACACATCTTCCAGTGGCGAGCGAGCGAGCAAGCGATACCTAAATATTTTTGCGCAAAATCTAAAGAAAAACTTTCCACAATAATAGGAAACCACGTTAATTTAACCAACCATTGTGCATCAACAATTTGGTTTTGGGCTTAAAAACCACAGAAGCATTGAAAATCAACTAAAATTTCGAGTTGATCAAGGAAACGGAAAAAAAGAACACGAAAATTGTTTGGCAGTGTGCGTGTGTGTGTGTGTGTTGTGCGTGTGTGTGCAGGCGCGTGCTGCCAACTCGCCAGCAAACTGCTAGATAATTCAAATGTTTATTATTTAAGTGTAATAAACAAAAATTTTTAATGAGTTAAAATAAAAGATTTCGACAGTTAAGTGTTCTAATTTTAAGCTGAGAGTGGAAAATTTTCAACAAGTTGCACGAAGCTTGAGGGCTACAAAGGCGCGCAGCGAGCGAGCGAGAGAGTGTGAGATAGAGAGAGCGAGAGAGCAACAACAACAAGCGTTTTTAGTGATGTCATCAGAAAGTAAGTTGAAATTTTTTTATGACGTCATTTCATAAAAATATACACAAGTTGATGGGGTGCGTGTGTGTGCCATGTTGTGTTTGTTGTTGCGTCGTCATCTTTTTTACGGTTGTTGTGGTTGCTGCTGCCGAGAGGGGCAAACAATAACAAAAGACCAAAACTGAAATATTGTTGTATTTATTTGCATTTCATTTTCGGTTTGCCACAGTCCCCGTTCAGCAGCCGCCCCAATCTTCAAGCTGGCCAAATTGAAACGAAAACGGAAGCCACCCAACTGAAGCATCTGTCGGAGTCCGTTACGGCGAGGCGAGCAGAACAATGGACAACAGCATTGTCGTCGAGGAGAATGGCAACTCATCATCCGTCTCGGTGGCATCCACGGGCGATCCGGCGACAGCGGCAGCAACAGGCGGCCAACAGCAACAACAGAACCAGCAGAGTACAACAACAAATAATACAAATAGCGGGGGAGGAGGAGGTGCGGTTAATGTTGGATCCTCGGTGTTGACCACCACAGCACCAGGAGGCAATTGCAATATACAACAATATCCCATACAAGCGCTGGCGCAGCACGGACTACAGGTGAGAGAGCAAAAAAAAAGAGAGAGAAGAGAAGAGAAGACTCTCTCGCAATGGGAAGTTTTGCAAAGTCAACAAAGTTCAGGAACTAGATCAAATGAACTTAAAGCAGGTCCGGCCAAATGGAGAGGACAGAAAATGTGCCGAAGTCATGTATTACGTGTGTGTCAGAGAGAGACAGTCACATTTTCCGTCCTCTCTTTTCTGGGGGATTCGTTTTTTAAATTATAAGAGATTTTACAGTTAGTTTTTCGCTGATTGCCTCACTGCTTTGCAGTCAACTCTGTTGCTGCCCTCGAAATCGTTACTTAAGTATTTTTGGTGTCAATCAGGGAATCAAAACGAATCGATTTTCGGTTGTGTTTTGGTTTTATTTTATTTCGGTATTCGGTTCTGTAACGATCAGGGATGCAAACCGCTCGGAAATTAGGACTGGTTCGGTTCAGTGGTTCACACAGTTTTAGAACCGCCGGTTCGGTTCATTACATGGTTTTTGGGGCTTACTGAACCGCGGTTTCGGTTCGGTTTGCGCTGTATTCATTTAACAAACTAAAAAAATGTATTTTTGATACACATTTCACATCTTCTACATAGAGCTATCTGTCACATAAACTAACAATTAACAGTGTAAAATTGATGACTATCTGACACATAGCAGCTATCTGGGAGAACAGAAATCGGCCCTTAGTCAGATTATTTAGGTTAGGTTTAGGATGTTTAGTCAGGTTTTTAGTTATTATATAATAAACATTTCATTTTTATTAAACTCAAAATTTGCTTTGATAACATTATTTAATGAAGATATTTCCACTCGATTGATTGCATTTCAAAACAACAGGAGATATATAGAGTTTAAAGAACTAAAATTTAGTTCAATATGATGGAATTTTAGTTAATATTTAGTAATAATATATTTTATAGTAAAGTTTCATCGATATTGCCTCTTAAGTCTGATACTATAAATCAAGTTTCCGTAACTTGCGTAAGCGTAAACGTAAGCGTAAACGCTTTTCCCCATCAAACGCTTCAATGCAATTAACAAACGATATTTTACTTTGTGATGGAAATTAGCCCTCATATTTCCAACTGGTCTTTACTTTTCGGGTTCAAAGAATTGCCCGTTATGTTTTCATTAAGAGATTTAGCTAGCTTTTTTCCTTCTTCTTATAGCAGGTTTGATTCCTGGTAGAGGTAACAAAATCTAGACTTGGCCTGCTCCAATTTTGGGTCCTAAGAAATTTGGTGTTCTACAACTCTTGCTATTCCACGTATTTATACTCTGTATATTCGGTAATTTTGTGCAAAAGTATGTATCGGAGAAGGAATTCTCTATCCTTTAAGTTATATATATTCTTGATCAGCATCGACAGCCGAGTCTATATAGCCATTTCCGTCAGTCTGTCCGTATGAACAAAAAGATCTCAGAGAACGTAAGAGATAAAGGTTTGACATGTATGGGGCATATATGTATTTCTAATACTTGCAGACAGATCAAGTTTATTTTCAACTTCCCTCGCCCTCTCTCCCCTCTTTAGAAAACACGTCATATCTCCCACAGTTTTGTAGATAGATGGTTCGTACCTTCTAAAGATATTTAGTAATTAAGATTATTTATTCATTTGACAAAGGAGTGGTTAAGATTGGATGATACGGATCGATCGGACGAGTTATAAAGAAAACAAACAATTATGATATGATATATTCAAACTTTGGATGTAGTGAGTATGTTATAGTTTGATTTTACAGAGTTTGATTGGTCCAAGATATATCTTTACCATATTTTTCGTGATCAGTTGGGCACGCACTTGCTTTCTTCCAAATAATGCGCTGCGATTTGGCTCAGTATAATTAATCAATTGGTAACTCAATGTCTAGTTGAAATGAACCGAACCGAACCATATTGTTTTTCGGTTTTTGGTTCGGTTCAGCATTTTTATAAACACACCGGTTCGGTTTACGGTTCGGTTCATGAGCGCAAAAAGCGGTTCGGTTCAGAACCGGTTTGCATCCCTGGTAACGATACCTAGAGATTTATTTCAATATACCGGTACATACCATCTAAACAAACCCAGTCGGACTTGGATGCATTACAGATGTCCATATTTCATGCCAACTTGTCACGTCAGAAGGCATGAGAAAATCTGAAGGTTCCGTTTCGTTTGTCTTAAGAAACGCCGTGAAACTCAGGGGTTGTTGTTGTAACCGTTAACCGTTTGGGTGACGTCACGCGGCAGCCTTCGGGTTCCGCGTTTCTCCTTACGATTTCAGTACTTCAGATGCACTGACTTTGTATATCGTAGGGAGGAAGACCTGGCCGTTAGCTTACGAATTCATGATTTTTGCATGCCTTTGAGTAAAATGTCACCCCCATAATCAACTTAACAATATTTGAGTTTATTTGCAATTTTTATTGACAATTAATTTAATATACAAACCAACAACTATTTTTGTTTACTTCTATTATTATTTTTGATTTTCGCCATGATGCATTTCGTTTCTAATGTTAGGGATGATAGCGATTTGGCCTTTAAATGTGTTTTTCCTTGTAGTTTTTGCAGAAGTGGCCTGTTTCATTTAAAAAAATTTATTAATAATGACAAATCAACGATAATAATAATACTTAAGTGCTATTGAGTCCCTAGATGTAATTTAATTCGATACTTACCAACAATATATTGCGCATTTATAATAATAAAAATATTATAAATATTCTCTGTCAACGCGTCTTTTTTCTGCCACAGCCGAAATCTCACTGACTTTATAATTTTTTCGCTTTTCTCTCTCTCGTTTGGTCAACGTTCACTAAGCGTTCGGGGCTGACTTCGTTTTTCTACTTCGTGTTTGATCTCCACGACGAAGAGCCTGAACCGTTTCGCGATATGCCGACTTTTAGCCTTACGAATACCTGAGAAAAGAACGTGTGAGTTTTCATGTGGAAAAATGTACATATTTCATGCCAAAAAAATTATGTAGTGACTATTTTCCTGAAATTTCATGCCACCAAATGTACTTATTTTGGTAAGCACATGCTGCAAAGTCCGACTGGGAAGTTGGTAAGCAAGTAATACACATGTATGTATACATGTGTTTGCAATAAACAATTCCTCAATGCGCCTGGTACCAGCAGTTTTCTTTTCGTGTGCTTGATTCGTGTTTTGCTGATCGACTCGATTATTAAGCTTTTTTTATGAAGTCGGAGTGAGATTGAGCAACGTGATTTTTTAGATTTGTGCCATGATCGCCATATAAAAAATGAAAGATAAAACATAAGTCAATTATGTTCCCTTGCATGATGTTATATACACCCAGCGCCACAAAAAAAGCCGCAGTCTAAATATTCACATACTTGTATGTTTTCTTGCTCGGGGTTTCTATAAATGTTTTCCGAATTGCCCAATTATTTTTTTTACTGATTAATGGAATATTTTTAAATAAAAGTGCATAGCAATTTTTATTTTATGAATGTTAGTTTTTTAGAAAAAGTTTTTTTTCCAGACCCATATTAATTTTGGTGACTTTTCATAATTATGACAACTTTAAGAAAAAAAATTATAATAATTATAATAGTGCATATACTCAACAAATAATGATTTTTTTCCAAAAGTATACTTAATTTGCTATAATCTAATATATATTTTGTATCAAATTAATGTTAATTTTTTTTTTTTAATTTAAATTAGTACTTTGTAGTACCCCCTTTTGCTTTAATTACACATTTTACCCTATTGGGCATCGAATTGTACAAAGCGCTTAAATATTCCTCAGTGATATCCTCGAACCATACTTTTTCTATCACATCCTTCAATTCTACCATGGTTTTAGGCTTCCTTTTTTTATTTTCGCAGCCATAAGGGCCCAGACATTCTCTATTGGGTTGAGGTCAGGGCTGTTTCCGGGCCAATTTAGGGACTTAATGCCCAATTCTTCCTTCAAAATTGTTACCTTCGTTAAGAAGAAGGTCAAAATTAATTGATTAAGTTGTTTTCTTTCTCACTTATTGCCTCAATGCTAGGCACAACTCCACTTAAAATTATATCTTTATATATTTCCGCGTTCACCATACCCTGAATCATTAAAATTGATTCAGTTTTATATTTAGATATGCATCCCCATATCATAAATGTATGGTGAATGCTTAACGGTTCCCACACAGCAATTTTCCAAATATCGTTCGCCCTTTCTACGGCGCACCTTGCAAGAGCCATCGGGTCCAATGAGATTGAATTTGGACTCATCCGAAAATAGGACTCGTGACCATTCGGAATCACTCCAATTTTTTTTTCCTTGGCCCAGTTTAGCCGATTTTCCTTCATTCTTTTATTTAGGAGTGGCTTTTTTGCAGGTGTCCTTGCCATTAAACCCACTTCATTTAAACGACGTTGAATTGTTCGGGTCGAAACATCCTTTGCAAATTGTTGCCGTACCTCAGATGCTATCTCAACTGCATTTTTAAAGCGATCCTGCAGGCTCGTTCTCAGGATAATACGATCTTCTCGTGTTGTGGTGCATTTTTTCATTCCCGATCCTTGCTTCCTGTCCACTTCACCTGTCTCACGATATTTTTTTAAAAGCCGACGCACTGAACTTTCATTTCAACCTGTCTGAGCTGCTATTGTAACGCACAGAAGGAAGCATCTCCGACCACATAAAGTATATATATTCTTGATCAGCGTGACGAGTTGAGTTGATATAGCCATGTCCGTCCGTCCGTCTGTCTGTTTCTATGCTATCTCCTCCGTCAGTTTTAAAGCCATCTTAACCAATCTTTATTTAAGTCTTTTGGTACCACTTAGCTGCACATTTGTCGGAACCAGCCGGATCGAATGACTATAGCATATAGCTGCCATAGGAACGATCGGTTGAAAAAGCAGTTTTAGTGAGAAAAACTTTTTTGTTTTCAACGCTATTGCTACCAAACCTCGTATTTTTAAGTTTTCTATGATTTCACATAATTTCACCGAGATTTATCAAAATCGAACAACTATATAGCATAGCTGCCATACAAAATTTAGGTTTGAAGAAAAGTTTTAGTATGAAAAACTTTTTTTGTTTTCAATGCTTTAGCTCCCAAGCTCATTACTGATCAAAATGATATGCTAACACATAATTCTTTCAAGTCTGATCGAAATCGGATGACTATAGCATATAGCTGCCATAGGAATGATCTGTCGAAAAATAGTTTTAGTGAGAAAAACTTTTTTTTCAATGGTAGGGTTTGTACGTTTCAGTTATAAATATTTCTGTCCAACACAATTTTAAAGGTTTGATCAAAATCGGATGAATATATCGTATAGCTGCCATATAAAAAACTGGCATGCTCAAGGGTATATAAACTTCGGTCGCTTCCTCTATTTTTATACCCTTGGAGAGGGTATATTAAAATTGTCCGGATGTTTGTAACGCATAGAAGGAAGCATCTCCGACCACATAAAGTATATATATTCTTGATCAGCATGACGAGCTGAGTTGATATAGCCATGTCCGTCTGTCCGTCCGTCCGTCCGTCTGTTTCTATGCTATCTCCTCCGTCAGTTTTAAAGCTATCTCAACCAAACTTTGCACGAAGTCTTTTGGTATAAATACGCTGCACATTTGTCGGAACCGGCCGGATCGGATGACTATAGCACATAGCTGCCATAGGAACGATCGGTTAAAAAGTAGTTTTAGTGAGAAAACTTTGTTTTAAGCTACACAACCCGTATTTATAAGATTTTTATGCTTTCACATAAAGAAGGATTAAACGGCAACTAAGCAAAAAAGTTTTAGAAAAAAAACTTTTTTGTTTTCAATCGCTATCGCTCCCAAACACGTTACTGATTAATATGATATGCTAACACATAATTCTGTCAAATCTGATCCAAATCGGATGACTATAGCATATAGCTGCCATAGGAATAATCGGTCGAGAAAATAGCTTTAGTGAGAAAAACTTTTTTGTTTTCAATGGTAGCGTGTTTGTACGTTTCAGTTATAAATATGATCTGTCTCAACACAATTTTAGAGAGTTTGAACAAAATCGGATGAATATATCGTATAGCTGCCATATAAAAAACTGGCAGAAATATTGTATATCATGCTTCAAGGGTATATAAACTTCGGTCGAGCCGAAGTTAGCTTTCCTCTATTTTTAGTTCTTGAATTAAAAATTATTATTATTCAACCTCATGTGACTAGCGCTTTAAATATAAGTCAATCTTTTGTTCTTGTAGCGCTGGGCTAAAATAAATTGAAATTAAATTGAATTGAACCAATGTAAGCTAATTTCACATTTTAACCCATTTGGAGATATTCGGTTTCGGCCTAGCGCAATTCTTCCTATTTTGCATTAATTTTGTTTATTTTTTAATAAAGTGACTACTTTACTTTTTATACCCTTGGAGAGGGTATATTAAAATTGTCCGTATGTTCATAACGCATAGAAGGAAGCATCATCGACCACTCTGTCTACTTTGGAAATATGTTTTTTATATTTCCCAACTTTCTTCAAGCGAATAGCGAACCCATTTCGTAAATGTCAAAGTTTTTACCAAATATTAGTCGCTTTCCGAATGAAATTTGACGTTTTTAAAGTCAATTTATGAATAGTTCAAATTCCCTAAGCCTATTTAAGATCTCAATCTGTTTGATGGAGCGCAGAAAATATCCCATCTTTAATTTTCCCGCAAGGATTTGAACATTTTTTCCTTATACAGAGCAATTGAACTGACTTCTAAACAACTTCTTTCTATTAGCTGGAACTTGATAAATCAAATGTGCATTTGCTCCATGCAAATGCCTTGGACCAAATGAATTTCCTGATTACGGGTATTCTGAGAAACATCAACCTCCTTTGGTTTTGTGTCAAAGAGAAATGTTTGTGTTATTTCAGTGTGTGGGAAAAGCAGACGATGCGTACACCTGCGTGTGTACAGAGAGTGAACTGTTTCCAGGAAGAAGACTCTGTATTTCTAACTACTTTGTTTAAGGTTTAGCATGATAAAAAATGTACCCCACATAAGTATAAAGAGAGCAATGAAGTTTTTTGTATCAGTATTGCCAATTTAGCTATTTTTCTCCCAGATCTATCTTTATTCCCTTGCAAAGGGTAATATAGTTTTGCGCAGAAGTTTGCAACGCATAGATATATTCATTTCCGACCCTATAAACTATATGTATTCATGATCAGGGCGACGAGCTGAGTCGATTGAGCTTTGTGCGTTCGTCTGTCTGTTTCTACGTGAACTAGTCCCTCAGTTTTGAAGCTATAGAGGCGGAATTTTGCACAGTCTTCTTTTGACTGCACGCTTTAAATATGTGGGAACCGACCGGATCGGTTGACGGCACATTTTATGTATTTAAAGGCCATAGTGATACCCCTTTATAATGTGCATTTTGTGGTAAAATAGGCATAGCAAAAAAAAAAATTTTTTTTAATCGGTTTTAGTTTGCGAATTGGATTCAATGTCGCCCTGTCTTAGAATTTTAATTTTTAAGCAGTATCGTATATTACTCTACAATTTCAACTATTCAGCGCTGTTCACTTCTAGATGATAGCCAGTTTTTGCCGTACATTAAGAGGCTATTAGGATACCCTTTAAGTGAACTGAAGTGCTTCGCATCACGGTTGCGGCCGTTGCTGCGCATAGTCTATTTATATGGATCTGCTTATAACTTTGAGGATCAATTAATAATGCGGATTATCATATATGTCTAATAGGACCGTGCGTGTTCATGCGGTCTGATCAAGAGTATATCCACTATGTATATAGAATCAGTGATGCTTCCTTCTCGTTGTTACTTTTCCACAAGCCCATTATTCCCATTATACTCTTTGGCCTCTGAACGATCTCGGCCTCATCCGTTTGAATACAGGGACTCTCAGAAAAGGTTAAAAGACTTGTTTGAGTCCCGCTCTTAGTCCATGCTGATTTCAGCCTGCAAGCTACATTAGTTGCACTTTCCGATATGGAGAGCCTCAAAAATTTTGTTCCAAATATTAGCGTAGATAAAACAGCCCTCCCTGGAAACGGGCTCCGTTCGTCAAAATTTGGTTGAAGGCTTTTCTCAAAAGTTAAAACTCCAATTAATTTATTATGTTCAGTGTTCAACCTAAATGCAATAATTTATGATGGTATCTGTAAAGTTTTCGCGTCCACCCTAATGATCATCTATAGTATAAATCTGTAGGCCCGACTGACAGATTATCAACCCACAGCCAAAACTGCTTATCGTAGATATCTAAGATTTGGCATAGACCTTCGTTAAGCTATGCAGGCGCGCACTAAGAAAGAAAATTTTGAAAATTTGTCCGCGAAGTGTGTGAAAACTACCAAGAAAAGTTTGTTTGGGGGGAGAGGAATGAGACGGGACGGAAAGAAGTGGCAGCTATGTAGACCCTTTGATAAGACAGTCGAATATAGATAAACGGAAATTTTAAAGCTAAATACTAAATAACTCAAACGGTTTTTGGAAATGGAGCATTTGGGCATAATCCGCCTGAAATTGAAGGATTAATTGTGAACAGTCTTTAAAAACATTCTATGGGAGGTTCGGTCTGTGGTTATAAACCATTCATGAAGTCTTTTGTTCGCCTTCAACATAATTTTGAATTTTTTTCCCACTCTAAATAATTTTGTAAATATTATTACTTCTTGCAGGTACAATCCGTGATACAGGCCAATCATTCAGGTGTCATACAAACGGCCGCCGGTACACAACAACAACAGCAGCAGCAGCAACAACAACAGCAGCAGCAGCAGCATCAGGCGCTGGCCGCCGCCACAGCGATGCATAAGGGCGCCAGTGGGGTGGTCTATGTAACCAAACCGGTCAATACGACGGTCATACACACAACCTCCGGCAATGCAGTGCAAGTGAGTCTTAAAGAAACCAAAACTTTCGCTGTGCACATAAATAATTTGTTTTTATCCATTTTGCAGATCCCTCCAACTTTTCCATGTAAGATCAAACCCGAACCGAATACACAACATCCGGAGGATAGTGAAGAAAGTTTATCGGACGATGATTCACAACATCATCGCAGCGAACTGACACGAAGGCCATCGTACAATAAAATCTTCACCGAGATCAGTGGACCTGATATAAGCGGTAATTTGTGATTTTATTATTTGCTTTGAATTGTGTAGTTTGTTTGTGTTTTTAGCCGGAATCATCATAATATGAACCATTTTTCAAAACTCTATCGCCTGTGTGTGTAACTCTGCTGCTGTCTGTAGTATGCCACAAAAGAAAACTAAGACACACACACACACTCGAACGCACATATTTACATGCATATACATACAAATACATACGCATTCATTAAGCTAACCACCACAACCTCCCCCCTCAAAAAGCAACAGTTTAGCCAAACATGATCCCAAACTTCATCAGAGTTTCAACGAAATATAAACTTTGAATCAAAGTGACGGAATTTTGAATAATTATTGACTATATTTCAAAATATTGCTACAAAGCAAACGTGAAAAAATTTATTTTTTTCACAATGTGACGGTTACTTTGAGAATAGAACTTTTAGCAGGCTCCAGGTCATTAAATTATGATTTTTGTTCATAACTTTTCCAAAACAGATTTCCAATTAGATGCGAGAAGAGAATATTCCCCACTAACAAACAGAACACGGATAAGGGGCTCATACACTCTCAAATACCTCTGTGACTTGCCGTTTGCTGCTGATGTTTTTGCCATAAGCCTGCCTTTGAAATTCCCAAGCGGTTATAGCAATGGTGTCATGATAACTCACAGAGGATGGGCAAAGACTGCTGATGATTGAACTATGGTAATTCATGAAGTAGCTATATAGTCAACCATCCTCCTTTGTGATGTGTGTGTGTCTAGTTTTGGAAAAGTTATGAACAAAAATTATAACTATTCGACCTAGAGCCTGCTAAAAGTTCTATAAATAATTTTTATTTCATTTTTATTTCTTGATATTTAACTACCATTGCTGCTTATAAGTAACATTATAAAACATTCTCTTGAAGAAATATTTAAAAATAGTGCTGAAAATATGTTGAAGCATTTATTTGATGAAGAATTAGTTTACGACCTTTTTGGATAATCAAACCTTCAATATTCTGCCGGTTCGTGGTCTTGTTATGCTTGCACATTACTTCAAAAACAGGAGCACTACACACCACAAAGGAGTCGAGTTGATGGTACAGCTGTTTCATTGGTATCTCTACCAAATCATCAGCGATCTTTGCCCGTTTTTACTGAAGCCAACAGCCACCACTCCATGTCAGAGCCCAACCCAATAAAATTGTATGGGGAATTGAGTTGTTATTCGCAGACTTGCTGTACATTTTCCCAAGACTTCGGTTTTCGTATAAACGTTTGAATTGCCCATTTTACTCTTACAAATTTAAATCGAAGTTGTAAAGGAAATCTGTGGCTACTAGATCAAGGCTTCCTTTTTCTACGAATTGAATCCACTTGGCTTGAGCTGTCCGTTTCAACTGCTGAGCAATTCCACTTTACTGAAACCGGATCTAGCCGTAGATAGAGTGTCACCTTCCATATAACCTTATTAGCACAGAGTTAACGTACAAACGTTTATACGAAAACCGAAGTGGAATTGAGAACAGGCCTGTAGATCTCAGAATTTGCCGCTCGGAGCATTTTCAATGACTCTGACATAAAAATTAAATCAGGTCTGCAAACCTTCTAAAAATCTGGAGGGTGCTCGAACACGAAAAAATGTCGATGAACCTAGGATAAGGTTTAACTTTTGACGATATTTTTGTGAAAACTTTTTTTTGCTTTCGGACAAAAAGGAAGGTTTCCTAAGTTTTCCTTCAGAAACCCTCCTGGGGAACAAAAAAAATACACACCAAAAATATATTCAACAAGTATTCGATATCAATATTTCAACATTCCTAGTTTGAACCAAGCTTCAAGAATTATTTTGTTTTGCTTCGGTTTAGGTAACGTTATGTTTATGTAATTTTCATTCAAATTGCAAGCTTTGAGCTTAGTTCTTTCAGTAAAGTTTCATCAGTACAGGCTCTTTGGCGGGATTAAAAATTTTAAGAGTAGATAATGCGCGCTCGACTGATACAACAAATGTCACATTTTCATATTCTTGATACTTGAAAACATTAGGACCAAAAATCTGCAAGAGCACCAGTTTTTTTGACTGCATCAATACTCGCTTTAAAAGGGTATGCAATGTATCTGACACTCAAAGTTTTGCAATCCAGTCAAATACACACTTGTTCTGTTATTGGCCATTTTCCGACTGAGTGTATCGGTTGATCGTCAGTCAAATTAGTGGTTTCTGTATTAAGTAGCACCTTATGTAGGTTCCGTTTCCGAAATCTTAGAACACACACAAATAAAACATGATAACAATAAATGCAATTGTTCTCGTTCTCTTCTCTGTTCCTTAAAAAAAATCAACTGCAAACGCTGTTAAGTTAATGTTGTTATCTCAAGAGAAGAGCGTTTTTGGGGTGATTCCATCAACTCTCACGCTCTCTGCTTGTAAAAGTATAAAAATTTAGCTGCACAAGTGACAACGTTTATTATTTGCACTCATACCCCAAAGTACAAATATGGCGGGTGTTGCAAAAGCTTACTTTTTTACAAGAATCCGATATTTGTTTTAAAATTGTTGGAATTTTCGTTTAATGCAAAGTTTTTTGTCAAAATGAATATACCGACCAGAGATCTGCAATGGTGCACCACAACTACTAACAAGTTTACTGCATTCGTACTTGAAATGAGCTTACGGCGGCGCGTCAGTCAAATACAAATGCATAAAATATATTTTAAGCAAGAACAACTACAAGCAATAGAAAGAGATACCCGATTTTTGTTTGTGTGAGTGTGTGTGTGCCGCCGTGAATTGCGAAAAGCGTTCAGCCATACATAAGCAAAATTATTGTTGTTGGGTGTCACAGAAACCTCTTCCCATCCCTCCTCCAAATTGTAGGTGCCACAGAAATTTCTTTTGGTTGGTTTCAAACCTCCCGTGTGTTGTTCGGAGATTTAGGAAAGCTACCTCCTCAGTGGCTCCCTCTGTCAATGGTAGCGCCATCTACTTGACAGCCAGCGGATTAAGTTAAATATTTCTAAATTTTACATTTTATTTTTATGGAGAATATTACTTAAAGGGCATAGCATTGTAATTTAAAAATGCATCATAAAACATAGAACACAATCAAAAAATTTCAGGTAAACATCAAATTAACCCATAAATAAAAAATGGGACATTTTTGGTCCTGTTTTTAGAGATGGAACTTCCATTGGATCATCTGGTGTTCTAACTAGATTTTCTAATAAAAAAAATGAAATCTCTCGAATTTTTAAGGCAACGACGCATTTTTCGAAAGACTTACAATCCAACCGTTGGCAAAATCTCTAGAGATTTCTGTGGCTCCACCGATGATGTTGTTGTTGCAGGTATGCACTCGTCAGCTACAAACCCTTAGCTCCAAAAAAAGAGAGAAGAACACGCAAATGAATTTGTTGTTGCTTTATGTAGGCTTATGGCCCGCGTGCGCGTATACGAACCTGCTCTTCTTTTGGGTCAAACCACAAAGAACGCGACGCTTGCGGAATGGGCTTGGGCACCCCTGCTCTAGTGTCTCAACCCCTGGAAATAATGTAAGCAGTATTAACTCCACTCATGGTAGAATTGTGCTTCGCTCATGCAGTGCCGGCGCCACTCGTGTGAATCATTTCCTATACTCGTGCGAGCAGAGAGCGCACAAATTTGAGTGATGATAGAACTACAAAGGAAAAGAAAATTGTATTCATGCATTTTGTATTCTTCGCTCTCGGTGAGCACTGCTTTGCAAGTAAGACGCGTGTTGTCTGGAGAGAACTCTCTTGTTCACCAACACAAGCGCACTTTTTTGTCCTCTCCATTTGGCCGCCTCTGCATTAGAGCAGGGTTTGTCTAGAAGAGCGAGACCAAAAAGTGAGCGAGTGTATTGGTGAGCAAAAAAAAACCAGCACAAGCCAGATCTGAGCTAGTGTTGGGTAAATGTTGTTCATTTCACTGAACAGATTCACTTGTTCTTTTTTTCTAAGTGAGTCAACTCAGTCAAATCGCTCTGGTTAAGTTGTTCTTACTCACTTGTTCTTGTTCAGTTGTTCTTGTGTTCTCAGCGAGAGAGAGAACATGATTACAGACAGATAGATGATTACAAGTGTATGTGTGTGTATTGCTGCTTGGCCCCCAATCATCAGTAGTTGCCAAGCTTAGTTTGCTTGTCATATTAGCCATCTGCTCGTAGCGTATGTTTGTCAACAGTGTTCTTGAACTTATATCCTGGGCAGTGCGGGACACCTTCTATCAGCTTCCTAAAATCTGGCTAGTCCACAATCCTTAAGGCGTGGTGTCCTTTAGCGATCATTCGAGCCAATTGAAAGTCTATTTGCTGGCTCCGATTTGCAGGTGCTGGCTTATACACAAAGCTTGTCCGAATTGCTCACCATTTCCCACAAGTGCAGAATTGTCATTGTTGTTTAGATTGCTTTGCGATTTAAAACTTAAGGTAACGCTGCAATATTTACATTTTGCCGATTTATTATCCAATTCGATGAAATGGTTCCAAATATCGCTTTGTTTTCTGATTAAATACATTCTGAATCAAAAAAAAGCGGACGTGATTCCACACAGAGTTGCCATAAATTGACAACAAATTGTGAATTAAGGCTGCCTTCACACTGTTCGACACATGACCCATGATAACCTAGTAGTCCTGATTTTTGTTAGGTTTTAAATTTGAATAGCTTGTCAAATTCATAGAATTTCGTGGGCAAATGCAGGCCTACTAGATATCATGAGTCATGTGTCGAACAGTGTGAAGGCAGCCTAAGTCAACAGTCAGGTCACACTGAACAGTTCACTGAACTAGATACTGAACAGATGTCAGGGTACAGCAGCCCATCCACAATCGAATTTGTTCAGCTCGTCAAAATGTTTGACGTTAGTGGGGGTGTTCGTGACAGTTTTTTTTGTTCGACGTTTTGTTCGCAGAGAATAGAAATGTTTCTATCTTGCGAGTGTTCGTGCGAACATGTTCGTCAATGAATGCGAACAATTACACGAACATCATTTGTCAAAAATATCTGTAGAGTGAACACGTGTCCAAATGAGCAATTAATTGTTGCTGGAATTCATTAAATGCCCCCAAAATTATCAAAAAATGCTTTAAGCTAATTTGTATCGAAATCTAGGCCATGATTGTGTTACTTTCAGCTGCCATATTTTCATGTTAAGTCGATGTGATTTTTGAGAAAATGATGTTCGTGAGAAATTTTCGCCTGGTTAGTGGGCAAACGAATTTTTGTTCGACGAACAAATTTGTGTGCGGATGGCCTCTAAAAGGCCTGACAACACACAGAACAACACACAGTATAAGCTAAGTACACAAAAACGTGAATGCTGTTAGCTTCTACAGAGCGTAGATAGCACAGAACAAATAAAACTACTCAGAGCAGAAAACTCGAGCAAAAGAACAACTCAAGAACAACTCAGAGTAAGGCAGAGTGAATAAAAATGAACAATTGAAGAAGAACATGTTCGCTCGCTCAGTTTAAAGAGCAATTCAATTTTGTTCACTCACTCATGAACAACCCAACTCTAATCTGAGCTACTTCATCGACCGCTAGCCAGCGACTGCAAAGCTGTTTCCTCTCTGGGCACAACAAGCCTCTTAGCGTAATGTGATCGGCCCCTGCGGGCCAGGCGTGTCCATCGCTGCATAAGTTACATCAGATTAACATTAAGGTTAATCTTAGTTGATGTTTTGGGTAAAGTGTTTCAATATACTAATCTCCAGTCAGTAATCAGGCGGTCTAAAAGTTGGTCCAGGGGGTGGAACCTTTTCAGCCGGCGTCTGTCCAAATTGTTGTCTAACAGATTAATCGCAAGGTTATTTTCCTAGTGTTCCAATTGGTTTATATAACTCCTGATAATTCTGGCTGTCTCTTCCATCACTTTGAGAATCTGCAGATCTCTATGGATAACAGAGTTTGATTACAATATTTTAATTAAAAAATCAGGGCTCCTAGAGAAGGAAGCTGATCTTGGAGAGTTTGAGTTGCAGAAACAGAATCGCTATCTGATGCTTACACCATTAATTCTTTGTTATTCAGATCCCAAAATGTTAACAATTTTTGAATATGATATCTAATAGGCGTATTGTGCCTTTTGCGCTTTCCATCGATTCGCAACATTTCGGCCGGAATAGCGGTATTTCTCACGAATGTTGTCCTTGAGCTCTTCACGGTCCTTGGCTTTTAACGTAAACCTTTGACTTCAAATATCCCAAAGAAGAAGTCAGCGCGTCAAATCGCGAACGCGGTGGCCAGTAAATCACACTTTCGACATCAAACGGCCCGAAACAATTTCTTCAGAAAATCGATTGTTATGCGACTTGTGTCGGTGGAGCGCCGTCTTGTGAAACCAGAACTGCCTCAACGCTTCGACGAATAATTGGCATCACAAAATTGGTCAGCCGATACGCTCCTGGTTGATGGTAACACGGCATTTCTTTTGGAAGAAAAACGGCCCAAGACCGTTCATAACGCGAAAATGTGATTTTCGTCAGAAGAGGCATTGAATCTCCTGAGGATTTTCGTGGCGTAAACGCAATTGCTTATTTACGGTCATGAGTTTCAAATTGACTGTTCGTGAATGTAAATCAATATTCAGACGGTGGCGTGTATTGTTCATGGTAAAACACTGACGCTTCAAACGCGGTATATCATTAAGCGATCTGACTTCTCTGTCATTTTTGGGTTGGCAAGATGGGTCCGTCGAATATGGAAACCCTGTATACAACTGGGCCTTAAAATGCTGCCCTGAGGTAGACCTACAGTCTTTATTAATTTAAGGACCGAAACACTTAATTTGACGAGACACTCACATAAATACTAATGCGACAACGAGTGTGTGTTTGATTTGACTGCATTAAATTTGCATCCCATCTAGGTAGAGGCCTTTAAAATGGAAAGCGTAAATTCATTTACACCTGTCCAAGCCAGATTTTAAATATTCCATGAATCCATCCTCTCTCTCTCTCTTTTCAATACAAGGCCCCATCTCTCGCTCATATTCAGTAAAGCCCATTCATCTCTCCCCCCTCTCTCTCTCTCTCTCTCATTAGTTTTTGTTGTTGTTGATATTGTTGTTGCTTAATTAAAATAATAAAGTTCAAAAAGAGGCAAATAAGAAAACGTTAAAAAAAAGAAAATTTAAAAAATGTAAATAATTCATTTCATACACCCACACACACACACACACGCATGAGACAACAGCTGGCTGTTGTTTTGGCTTTGTAGCTCCATTGTTGATGTTGTTGTTGCTGTTGCTGCTGCTGTTGTGTTGTTGTTGTTGTTGTTACCACAACTACTACCACCACCACCACCTTCACCACCGCCTACTCCTCCTATCCACATCTCTCACATTGCCAACAAAATGAAAACTAACCCCATCCAAAAGTCGCTCTCGCACTCACCCAATCCAAATTTGCAACAAAATTACAAAAAAAGAACAAAAAATTAAGAAGAATTTCAATTAAACTTAACTTATAATTTTTATTGTTATTTTTTTCCGTTTTCTTTTTGACTGCCCAAAATTCTGAAAACAAAATATACAAAAAATAAATCCCCCACAACAACAACAACAACTCATCAAAAAAAAACCAAAACTTGATCCAAAAAAAAAACAAACAAACAAACAAAAAATCCCGAAATGTGGGTGAAAAGGCTCCTCCCTGCAAATGTCCGATGGTGGTGTTCTCAGCTCACAACTGCCAAGCGGAGCGGGCGGCAATTCAACCGGAAGCCCTCTACTAAACATGGGACCAGACACGCCCTACTATCTATCCAATCGGATACCATAC
This sequence comes from Lordiphosa stackelbergi, assembly GCA_018904235.1. Lineage (NCBI taxonomy): Eukaryota > Metazoa > Arthropoda > Insecta > Diptera > Drosophilidae > Lordiphosa > Lordiphosa stackelbergi. The sequence goes on along the minus strand of JAEIFU010001564.1, from coordinate 35,509 downwards.
AATACCAGTAAACAGAAATTTACTTTGAAATCGTTTTAAAAACATTTTGGTGTTACTTTCTCTTGTCTCTCTTTGTAGATAACAGCGGCATAGCGGAGGATCAGACACGAAAACGTGAGATACGCCTGCAAAAGAATCGCGAAGCGGCGCGAGAATGTCGACGTAAGAAAAAGGAGTACATCAAGTGCCTGGAGAATCGTGTGGCGGTGCTAGAGAACCAAAATAAAGCGCTTATCGAAGAGCTCAAATCGCTCAAGGAGCTCTACTGTCAGACCAAGAATGATTGAATGTGGTGGTGGTCAGTGGTCATGTTGGAGATTGTTGGGGAAGGAGCAGCAGCAACGAAGATCATAATGATGGTGATGGAAGGGTATGATGACGAATTGGCCATGTATATGGTATAGAAGTTATAACAAAATGGGAGGGGGGGAAATTGGTGGTCCAAAAACCCAAATTCAAACAAGGAGACAAGACTGTTAAATATGATTTTTCTTAATTTTTCTTTGCTGTCAGCAACATTTGGGCACACCTTGCCATAAAATATGGATATTTTTCTGTGCTCCGATTTTTGTAGTTGGTGAAACTATACAATGTCTTTTTTCGATTATTTGTTTCAAATTATTTTTAAAGACCCAAAATCAGGGAATGAAATTGAAAGAAATATCGGTTTCGCTTAATGTAAAGGCTTAGCTTTGTTTATACCGTTTTAAAATAACAGCTGTGGCAGTTCACAGGATGAAAATGAATCTTCATCCCATATAAAGCTTTCATTTAGTGTCTACAGAAATGATTCTGTAAAGTATAGTCTCCACCAAAATGCAAGCAAAAAAGGTCGAAAGTTTTTTCCAAATAGAAGTAAATATAGTTGAAGTTGTGACCGGGTGTGGCGCAGCGTTTAGTGTGTCGGCCTGCTGTGCGGGAGTCTAAGAGTGGTTTTCTTTCTTTAGAAAATAGCTTTTTCACCAGCTATTGGCGTCAGCTGTGAAGTAACTAGCCTTGAAAAAGCTTCCCAAACTTTGCCGTTCGGATTCGGCATTAAACTGTAGGTCCCTTTCTCTCTTATAAGCACACACGCTAAGAGATTGAGAGAAGCTTGGCTTGGCCCTTTGGGACTGTAAAAAGGCAGACTAGCGGTGCTTGTATTTTGTTGTAGGCATGCTGAGACCGCCGAGCATTTTATTGCAAATTGCTTTTTAGAAAGAATAACAGGGCTAACAGGCTATGCGACCCCGCCAACATTGTCCGTGATACAGTTGTTACAAAATTGTTCTACAATAGTGAAGCGTACCAAAAATTTGTCTATCACGTCCTCAACACAGCTCTTAGTTTATTTCGGATCACGCAGAATAACCTAACCCGTCGCGTAATTGCATATTTTCCGGCAGAGTTGCACAAAGTCAAGAAAACACGTGCAATTAGATCGCATACTTTACCTACAAACGGTTTCCACATTTTCAATCACTTTTTTAAGAAATCTTTCTTAAAGGCTGGACTCCAGATGACCTTAAAAAAATTTTCCGCACAATACTTCATTCAAAGAGGTTTGCTGTTCAATAGCATTCAGATTTTAAAGCTTAGTATTACACCTCCACAATGGAACTGCCAAAACAATTATACTAAAAGTGGCAATTATTTTGTTTTATGACAGTGTGACCAGTTTTTATAAACCTGCATAGAAAACACTTCCAGTCGCCGGGCTCGAAATGCAACTCTCATATTCTGCAGTCATCCCCAGTGAATGTAATGTTCACCGCAGGCTTCCATAATCTGCTGGCAAATTGCACACTAATGCATTTGAAAATTACGTAACGAAAATCACAAAATTAAACAAAAATCATGAGTGGTGACAACCTTTCACATTGAAATCCCCTTTGCTACTCATTGTTTTTTACATTTCAACTGAAACCCCAAAAAGAGGCCAAAAGAGCCTACTTGAATGACTTCACCTTGCATAATTCCACCCAAGGTATACTTAACAAGGTAGCCGCACACTTCTTCTTCTTTATTGGCCATCCCAACCGTTTGACGGGCCTCTGCGATTAGTGCTCTCCAGTCGCTTCTGCCTGGTAGCCGCACTCTTATATAGCAGCAGAACACAAAAAATTCATCGCGGCGACCTGGTGGAATTAACAAGATGAAGCCGTCAGCCTCTGCTGAGGGCCAGTTGATGGTTTGCCTGTGAGATAGAAAGAGAATTCAGAACATTTGTTTGTCTCTGCTAGCATTGTCATGTCTAGCATTCACAACGCACTGGCCCAAAGTAAATTTACTATTAACGTAACAGCTACTCTATTTCGAGGGCCTTTATTTTCTTGCTATCTCTTACGTTGTCTTTATGGTAAATTCACCTTGCTCTAGCCCATTGGTCCTATAAACAGAAATAGTGCTGACTAGCACGGTTTCGTTTTCATTTTATACAATTCCACCATAAGCGAAGATGTGTAGCTCACAATGGTTGTTTACAGACTGACATTTAAGAAGTAAGCAAAGAGAGCAAGTACGTCTACCTTGTTAGGTATACCTTGATTCCACCGTTTTCTTGTTCTGTTGTATAAGTGATGGAGGAAAATGATTGGCCTATCGATAAAAACACAGAAAATACACATAAAATATTTTTGTAGTATTTACTTGAGGCCTTTGGTGGGTAGTGTGGACTGCCAACAAAGAGGGCACCAAAGGGCTTTGGTGCCAAAAGTTTTGTGAGTTTTTTTTATATAGAGTTTCTTTGTTGAGGTGTATACTAAGCTTAAGCTTAAAACAGTTTTCGTGCCTTCTGGAAACCAGCCCTTTTAACCTTAAAAAGGTCTAAGATATCTAGGGTATGCAGTTTGAGCTGTGGTCAAATCTTTATTTTCGGTTAAGGTTACCATAACGATTCGTTCTCTAGTGAATTACGCTCATGAAGAAATTCAAATAGAGACTCAATGAGTCCATATAAAAAACTCGATGTTAAAAGCGAGACGGACATTCTTATTTTTTGGTTAATTTGTGATTCCTTCTGATTTCTGATGAAAAAGTTGTAAAATGAAAATAGAATAACTGAATCTTTATATAAAAAGAGCTAGAAAAATATCCGAATTTAATTGAACAAAATTGGTAAGAATTCTGATTTCCAAGAGAAACTATGATAGACATTTAAATGAAATTGAAAGAAAATTGAAAGTTAGAAGCCGCAAAAGCAAAATTGAATCGAAAACGAAAACAGATCTGCATTTTTCTTAAACTTTTTCCTTCTTTTTTTTTGGACAAATTGCATCTTTCAAATAGATCTGATACGATCATAGCTAAAGTTATAGAATTTGGGTTTGGAAATAGATCGATTTCCCCACCAACTATTTATCAATACATCGCCAAGTCGTTGATCCGTCATATGCCCCGTGACAAACATTAAGAAAAAAAACCTCAACTTACCCATTCTCAATTCAATCGATTTCTGCTGTCCCGGGGCCGCATATCACATGGTCTATACTACGTATATGTTTGTATATATACATAAATATATATATACCGTAACTATATGATAAATTATAGATCATAGAGCACACACACACACACCACCAACTGACACAATGTAATTAATGTTTATAATTTAAAAACAAAAACCGAAAAAAACCAGAAAGTGTAATATTATGTTTATTCTTTAGTTTATTTTTAAAGTTTAATACAAATTTACTTATTTTTTTTTTAATATTATTATTATTTTTATGACTATTTTTTGTTTTACTTAATTAAATTTCTTAAAAAAAAAAACGAAAAAGATTGTAAACGTGAATTTAGTAAAACAGATGTCATCAAGTTCCCTGAGGAGAACTATATGATGAGAGTTAAAAAAACAATGTTTACTTGAAGAATCTCTGCTCTCTACCACACAGCAAAATGTGACACGAAAATGGAATTGAAATTGTTAATGAGGTTTGGTTATTAAATAAAGACATTTTTTAGAAATAAAGAAATAAGAATAGTGAGAGTCAGCACCAAAAAAAAATTACTACCTTAATATCAACAACTCTTCGGTTTTCTTGCTGTAATGTAATATATTTAAAATATTTGGTTTCAACTCAATATATAAAGCCCACATGTCTATTGATGACTTTGAATAATTCATCAGTTGCGCTACCTTAAAATTTTTTAGCCTGATTTTAGATCAGCTTGCAGAATTTTGAGTTTATTGACTGTAAATACTTTAGTGAAGGAACAATCGTTTAATCTTTCTCACAACAGTTCACTATTTCAAGTTTATATTAATCTTAAAAAGAAATTTGTCTGAAATAAAAGAATTCCTAACCAGATTTTTACCTTAAACATTTTGTACTTTTTTAAATATATAAATTTAATCTAAATTGGGGAAAATAATAATTAAAAACATATTTAGATATAGATTTTAGATATATTTAGTAATCAGCTTTATTTGACGATCCACTCCTTGTGACTCGCGCTTGAACAAAACGTCAATATGTTTCTCTGTTAAGTAAAATAAATTGAAATCAATCTCGAGCCACAGCGTCAAAGGGTAGCACTTCACACAGTTCGTTTAGAGCCTCAGCGTTCAGGCTCAATAAAAGAATTTACCCAAATTTAGAAATCAAAAACAAATCGATTACTTTTGATTGTCATGGTCTAGAAGAAAGAAAATCTTTTCAAAATATGGGGTCGATTTTTATATATGAAATTCTACCAAAATTGAACCACTCTTATTTAAAAAGTGAATAGAATGACAATACTGTTTTAATTTTCAAGTCCAAATGAATTATTTAACATCTATTTGTCTGGATTCTATCGGAATTGTTAAAAGTTGTAATGTTAAATAAAAATTTAAAGCTAAGGCTAAGTATACACCTCTACAAAGGAACTGCCAAAACACAAACTCGAGAAACTGATTATCATAAATGTCGTTAAAGCACACACATGTACAAAAACTTTCATATAAAAATAACTCACAAAACTTTTGAGACCAAAGGCCTTTGTTTTGGGGGGTTTTTTTATATGGAGTTTTTTGTTTTGGCAGTTGCTTTGTTGAGGTGTATACTAAGCTTTAAACCCAATAACCAAAATCAGTTTTTGAAAGCGGAAACGAAAACAAACCTGTTTCAGTAAATTATAAAGGTTAGAGGCTTTGATTTAGATATCATTAACTTCGAACCGATTGGTCGGAAAAGTACTCAAAAGAGTGTTTAACTTTTACTGAATTTACTTAATGAAACGATTTACTGTCATTTGACTTAATTGTTTTTGGCCCTAGGCGACCTACGCGTAGCTATAAAAGGCAAAATATGGATTGTTGTTGTGGCTCCCTTTCCTTAGATTATGTGAAGTTTTAAGATTTCGCTAATCTTAACATCTATTCTACAAACAATTCAATTCTTTTGGAAACTTTTAAAGTAGGTGAGAGCTGCTTTGCGTCGCTTTATTTTCACGCCTCTTGACAAAGGCTAGTCTAAAATCTAAGCTGAGGTTTGCGGACCACTTCTTAAATTGTTCAAATAATTTCCCTCTACTTTCGGTTTTTAGGCAGAAATTTACCAAATTATTTAAAACGTTAATCAATAATAGCTGAGAATTACAAAAATCCCTTTTTCTTAATTCTCTACAACGTGATAAAAAAGGTTCATACACTCACTCACTTTATTGCCCTCTGACCAACACTAGTAAAGCTATGGTTGTGAAATAATTTCTACTTTCGGTTTTTAGGCATAAATTTACCAAATTATTTAAAATTTTATTCAATAATAGCTGAGAATTACAAAAATCCCTTTTTTCTTAATTGCATTCATACACAAGAAATCCTACTCACATTTAATCACTCAACAAAACTCAGCGTTGAATAAAATTAGGTTCATACTTACTTTCACTCACTTTTTGGACTTGCTCCTCTTGACAAACACTAGTCTAAAGTCTATGCTGAGGTTTGTTGAAATAATTTCCCTCTACTTTCGGTTTTTGGGCATAAATTTACCAAATCAATAATAGCTGAGAATTACAAAAATCTCTTTTTCTTAATTGCATTCATACACAAGAAATCCTACTCATTTTTAATCACTCAACAAAACTCAGCGTTGAATAAAATTAGGTTCATACCGGCAAACGCATCGAACATGTTTGTGTACATTTAAATGAAATCAGCTTCATACCATCAAACTCATTGTGAGATTGAGTACATAGACTTTTGTTCTCACCAACAACCAGCACATTTTTGTGTTATCTCCATTTGGAGCAAGTTTTTTTCTGTCTTTTCCATTTTTGTGGGCAGCGCTAATCAGCCCATACAAAAACTCATATGAGGTGAGTTCTCGTTATTGAGCTCGAACAAATAAACACCCGAATAGAATGGAATGAAGACGAACACGATTTGGTTTGATTGAATAAAAATTAACAGCGAACATGTGTGTGTGTATATGCAAGTTAAATCGGTTGAGCTCAAAAGAAGTTTATTCGTGTGTTGTATGAATGTTTTGCAATTCCCTGATATTCTTTAAAACTTTATACTGTTTTTTGAGAACATTTGAAAATTGCTTGAGTTCCAACTTTTTATTCTAAATCTTTCAACTTTTAAATCAATCTAAGCTAACGCTGAGTTTGTAAGGCAGAATGTGTGTCTAGTGGGGAAAAATTCTCAAATGCTTTTTTGTGTACAAGAATACATAAGTATGTACCTAAACTCTAGCTGTTATGATTTGAAGCTTCGTTTTATGATCCCAAAAACTCCAAACTGAACAGGTGACTTGGTAATGTTTTATAATATTGTACAAAGCATATACACCTAACTTGAAGTGTATACGAAATTGAAAAAGCTTATCCGACCCTATCGCTCAATTAAAGATCCTAAGCTCTATTGCTTCACTTAAGAGCGAGAAGTGTGCAGAAAAGCTCAGATTGAACCCCTTTGATTTGTGTATTTAAAAGTCATGTAAATGCGGTGCTCAGGCTAGTTTTTGAAAAGCCCCCTCCCTTATAGTTCATACATTTTCGTGTCACTAATGCAGGGTTTCCCCAGAAAAGAGGATCGAAAATGTGACTGTCTCTCTCTCTCTGACATGACTTCGGGGTGAATTACCGATTGTGTTCGGCCCCCAAGGGGAAACTCTGCACTAAAGCAAATAAAGAGAGAGAGCGAGAGAGAAACAAGTGTAATTTGCATAAACTTAAGTTTTAATCATGTTTGTAAGTTGTAACTAAGTAAATGTCAGGGTTTTATCTCTGATTTAAATGAATGGAAATGCATATATATAAGATATCTAACAATCTAAATGTATGTGTATTTAATTAATGAAATTATTTAAATTTTTGTTACATAATTTTAAACAAAAAAGCGTGAAGACGGCCTATTCCCCCTGTATCCCCCCCTCCCCCCGCCCATCTCCCTTAGCATAGGCTAAAACACAATTTTCTCTCCACCACGAAAAAAAAAATCAATTTATATAAATCTATAAAGATATATATATATATATACGTAGTTAGCGAATATTTGTACACTATTTGTATTTTAAATGGCAGAAAAAACAAAACAAAAACTAAAGATTCTGAGTTTAGTTTAGGTTTCTTTGTTTTTTTTTTTCATAGAAAAATCATCAAGTGTGTTTTTATTTTTCATGGCCAATCAACGAAGAAAGCTAAGCAAAAGAGGAAGTAAATGGAAATTGAAAAATAGAAAACAAAAACAAAACTCTCGTTATCTCTTGTGATCAACTCAGTTGTTGTTAAATATAAACAAACAAAAAAGAAAAAACAAAAACAAAAAAGCAGACGAAACTTTTTTATGGAAAACGGAAACGGAAACAATGTCAAACACAGCAAAAATCAATGCATATTTATAAAAACAAAAACTACACAAAAACAAGATTCAAAAAGATCTATATACATACATACAAACCACATATTATATATATACATATATATATGTATACATATATTTTTGATGTCAAAATCCAACTGGGCAAGCATTAAAACAAAACCAACAACTTCTTGAAAAATTTGAAGAAAATGCAACTTTTTTTTTTGGTAGTCAGAAAAGAAAAGCAAAGTTGCTACAAAAAGAAAGAAAAAAACGAAAACAAACATATTTTTATTGTCATTGCATAATTCTTAAGCTAGTAATTTTAATATTTAAAACATAAGCGTGAAACAACAACAAACATTTGAAGCAAAATTGCAAAAACAAACAAAAACAAAAATCCACACAGAAAACACACAGTAGAACTTACAACAATATTGTTATAAATATTTGTCTCAATGAGAAAAACCAACAACAAAAAACAAAGAAAAACAAAAAACAAAAATAAAAACAAACAAAAAATCAATAAAAATCTACAAAAAATATTTTGCATTTTTTTTAAAGTTACCCTTGGAGAGGGTGTGATGAAAGTATTCTATCGTTTTCGAACTTGGTATTTTCAAAGGGTGAGTTTTTGGCAGCTCAGCTGTTTTCGTTAGGTAGCTGGTTCCATAGGCGAAAAGCATTAGGGAAGAAGTGCAAGTCACATGTATTTGAATTTATTATTTAGTAATTATTTTGTAAATTTCTGGTTATGTGACATCACCAAAGTAAAAAAGAGCAAGCTAACTCGGCTCGACAAAGAAGAGGACACTATATCAACTCAGCTCGTCACGCTGATCAAGAAATATATTTTATGTGGTCGGAGATGCTTCCTTCTGTGCGTTACAAACATCCGGACAATTTTAATATACCCTCTGTTTCTATGCTATCTCCTCCGTCAGTTTTAAAGCTATCGTAACCAAACATTGCACGAAGTCTTTTTGTACAAATACGCTGCACATTTGTCGGAACCGGCCGTATCGGATGACTATAGCATATATCTGCCATAGGAACGACCGGTTGAAAAAGTAGTTTTAGTGAGAAAAACTTTTTTGTTTTCAATGCAAACGTGTCCGCAGCTCGTAATAATGAGTTCTTTATGCTTTCACATAATTTCAAGAAGTTTTATGAAAATCGAACAACTATATAGTATAGCTGCCATACAGAATATAGGTCTGAAAAAAAAGTTTTAGTATGAAAAACTTTTTTGTTTTCAATGCTATCGCTCCCAAACTCGTGACTGATTAATATGATATGCTAACACATAATTCTGTCAAGTCAGATCCAAATCGGAAGACTATAGCATATAGTTGCCATAGGAATGATCGGTCGAAAAATAGTTCTGGTGAGAAAAACTTTTTTTTTTCAATGGTAGCTGTTTGTACGTTCAAGTTATAAATATTTCTGTCTCAAAATTTGGGGAGTTTGAAAAATCGGATGAAATATCGTATAGCTGCGTATAAAAAACTGGCAGAATGTATCATGCTCCAGGGTATATAAACTCGGTCAGCCGTTAGCTTTCCTCATTTTTCATTTAATAAAAAAAACACGAATTTAGAACTTAGATGAGGGCTCACTACACCCCACAAATTTTCGAAATGTCAAAAAATCACTTTTTCCATATGAAATAAAAAAAACCCAAATTTTATTTTTAAAACTAGTGATGAGGAAAGTTTTGTGCATCTTTTACCTAAAATACAAAAATTTACAGAACGAATAGATATTGATTTTTGGCGAAGTTATGTTCGAAAAAACAAAACTATGATCACAACCCCCACTCTCCCCTACTTATTTTTGCGCTAGTCACGACTGTTAAGTTGTTTTCAATTACATGTATCCTATCTTAATTCTAACATTGAGTATGGTATTGTTGATTTGTTAATTACATATTTATGATTACCTAGTTATATAAATTTTGTCTCATTAAATGTGTAAATAGTTTGGTTTTAAATTGCGTTGCGTTCCTAATAAATTTGAGCTCATGTGGGAGTTCGTTCCAACTGCGAGCCGCAGCGACAAAAAATTGTGATTCGGACATTGAAAGGTGAATTCTGGGACATATAAGGTTTTGTGTTCTTTTTGAGGATGCGAAATTTAAGAGTTGAAAAAGATGGGTCGGTTGTCGTGTAGTCATTATTTTCTTAACCCGCACCGGGTTTGTAAACTTGCTTTATATACCTACACTCAGAAAAAAACCCAAGAACTTTGTACTTTAATCAAGTACAAACGGTGTCAATAGTACGGTAAGTACGAAAATACTTGATTCAGGTACAAAAGTCTTTTCCAATTCCGAAATACTTGTTTTAAGACCGTTTCGGGATATTTTAAGTACATTTTGAACTAGTATAAAATCTTTTTGGTCATACTATTAGTTTGTTATGTTCTTAAGTACAGCCCGATATACTCATAAAATAAGTGCAAAATGTTCTTTAGTCAAGTAGTCAGCCCCAAAACATTTATGAAACAAAATTATACTTCAAAAAATAAGTACAAAATGTTCCTGGTTTAAGCCTAAAAACTTCTAAGCTTTTCCAAATTGTACTTAAGACTAGGTCTCTGTGTAATATCAAAATCCAGAGGAAATGAATTAATCAAAGACCAAGCTGTTTATACTGTATACTGTAAAAGTAAAAATTTAGAATATGCCCTGAAGCAGAGAATTGCAGTTAATTTGATGTCACTTTCTCCCTCGTAGAGCTGCTTCCTTAAAATAAATGTCTCCCCCACCCCCATAATGGCAAATTTTCCGTGGTCTCATTTTTTTGTTTGCTGCTCATTATCGCCGCAATAACATTTCTCGGAAATGGTACACAAAAAGAAAAACAATTTTACGCTGCAGATAAATTCCAGAACTCCCCCATCGGATGCCGGCATATCTAATTGGTTTTCATTGGAAATGTGACATTTGTTATTTGTTTACCTTCACCCACTACCAAGGGACATTTACGTAGCTGGTTTAATTGCTTTCCGCCCTCTATGTCAGCAGTGCAAACGTTCTTGGTAAGGACTATGTGGACTATTCTGCATTCGGCAGAACGGTCATCAGTCACAGTGATTTAAGTAAGATTTTGCTATAAAAATGAAAGTGCCCAATTGCACAAAAGAGTTATGACAGGCAGACTTTATATCATTTTGTACCTAATCTATACAAAATGGATAGAGCTTCGTATTTCCATTTTGGGCCCAAAGTAGACATGTAAATCCTGATCTTGTTTTTTAAGCTCAGACGATTTTTAAGGCATAATATCCATCCCAGCTTATTTGCCCTAGCCCTGATGCCTCCACTAATTCTTGTAATTTGTGGTCTAAAAGTTAGAAGTTTATCCAAAATTACTGCAAGGTATTTATACCGTACGGGTTTCCGAACCCCGAATCCATCGGACGGGAAGGGGCAGGTTGCAGATAGCGAACGGACTTTTTATGGAGGTTAGCTGCGAATAAGTGGGCTTACCCCAGACATAAGCTGTCCTGGATAGCCAGCGGGTGTCACGCTGCAGTGCACCGACGAGGCCTTTGTGTTGCCGCCTGCTATAAGCCTCACACACAGACCTTCTCCTTTACCATCCCACACATCTCACCCCGGGTCGAACTAAGGAGTCGTTTGGACCGTCCCGAGAGTCAGCAGCCTTGCCACTGGTGGGCCTCGGCCGGTGGTCCACCATCTGAATGCAGAGGGAGAGCGGATCGATATGCGAGTGCATGCGACAAAGCGACAGCGATGCGAGAAAGCAGTTTGCAACCTGCTTGAACTCGCTCAGATCGCACGTAAATTTTGTTGCATTCTTAGCTTCTTCTATTTGTAAATCATGCATATTTGTTGTTGTCTCCTTTTTCATCTCGATTTCGATTGAGTGGATGGACACTGGGCACTTTTCTTTTGTTAACAAAGTAAATCGTTGCTCTTGTAGCAAAATATTCTTCGTCTAATTAAATAACGCCCACACTAATAACCAAATTAGACAGGTATGCAAACCGCACGGAAATAGGGACTGGTTTGGCTCATTGGTTCACACAGTTTTTGAACAGCCGGTTCGGTTCATTACATGGGTTTTTGAACTCACTGAACCGCGGTTTAGGTTCAGTGGTTCAGCCTCAATTTATTTAAAATTTTCTGAAGGCCCGTTTTTAGAATACTATGATTTCTCAAGAGAATACATATGTGACTTTCGAAATTGAATTTTTTAAAAACATGTTAATAGCTTTAAAATCCTTTTATCAATGCTCCTTACAAGCGATAATTATCGTACTGAATAAACGCACAAATAAGAGCAAAGTCCTAAGAAACAAATATATACTAAAGTTTGAATACTCCTTATAAGGAACAAATATATTAAAGTTTGAATACAGGATATTAAGAGGTCATCCGGTAATTGCTGGAGATGTACACATCTTTTAAAACGGCTGACAAGTCATCCTTAAAAGATCAATTGTGTCAATGAGTGTTCTCCCTTGAGGGTCGATCAGCGAAACTTAATTGATCCCAAATTCGGAAAATAACTAAACTTAGGGAATCGATTAAAATTCCGAAATTCACAAGTCCTGAGTTCAGCCAACTGTACCGAACCGAATCGTTTTGATTATTGCTTTTCGGTTCGGCTCATCATTTTCAAAAGAACGTCGGTTCGGTTTATTAGATGGAAAAAGCGGTTCGGTTACGGTACTGCTCGGTTCAGAACCGGTTTGCATCCCTGAATTAGAGCAATGCAACTCGCTGCTCTCAAGGAATTGCGCTTACAATTTTCACAGAAAATATAGCTTGCGCTATCTGCGTTGCAGTCTCTTCTATTATTAAATCATGGTAAATTCTGAGCTTCACATAAAGCTTACACAATGTCATCTTCTCGCATTGCTCTTAGCAAGAAATATTATCTTGTGCACTCTGACGTTAGCCTAAGTAGGGGTTCACAATAGACCAGGATTGGTCGTTGTGCGCTATTTCCCAAACAACAAATAATATTAATAATACTCTAGAGCAGTGTCTGGCACCGTTCAATTTTCTGTGTATACAAGTAGCGACGTCCATCCTCTGTAGCAGCGGCGTCGATACACAGACACTATACGAGCGTACACTGCTCTCTTTTGCAATAACAAACATGTGCTAACTGAGAGCGCTCTTGCGTGTCTGAACGCACACATGCAAAGGCAAAATAAGCATGTGTGTTTTGCTGGACACTGCTCTAGAGCTTGATTAGCCAGTTATCCGTAGGGGAAAACTGTAATACATACACCACTCTGCTAGCATCCTTACAAGGCTTTCAAATGAATACTCCTTCCTCTATTCTGCAAGGACGGAAAATGTCTCCATCAATAGCTTAAACTTAATAAAAGATGCCTTGAGTGTACTGCTCAATCACCTCCCGGGTCTTTACTCCCCTTGAGAGGTTTGATTTCTAGTTACTTCCTCTAGCATGAAATCAGGCTTTACTTCAGTTGTTGGGAAAGTGGCGTTAAGCTAACTTTTTAATTTAGAAACTCACCCATGAAGTGAAACGTTGCTTAAGCTTATCAGCCAGCGTTTTAGCTCGTTCTTTGCATAAGAAACATAGTTGTTGCTTTTTAATTTGCCAGATACATAGGAGAGAGAAGAGAGGCACTTATGATTATGTTGTTTCTGGTCTGAACGCTTCAACAACAAATCCTTAGCTCGAAAAGAAAGAGCAAGAGATTAGAGCACAATCCGGCTATGCACTTTCAAATAAAACTCATAGCTTTTTTGGCCTTATGTGCGAACATTAAGCAAATGAGCGTTAAGTCCGAAATTGGATTTCAATTTTTGACTACATTGGAGAATGTAACAAAAGACTTAGGCTTAAATTTAGTTGCCATGAAGTGTTGGATACGTTGGATAAAAAACCGCGAATAAGTCAACATGGACAAAATTTTTATAAAAATATCTAACGTCATATAATCCGAACTTCGAATATTAAGTTCTCAAAATATCCCTAAGGCTGTAGGGAAGGGGTGCACAAGCCCATTCTGCAAGCCAAGGAATAGCTGGTTACGCACCAGGGTCTACGCGCGCCATAAGCCTACATAAAGCAACAACAAATTTAAATGCGTGCTCCGGTAAATAATATTTTAAGATCCTTCTCAGTCATTTTCGGAAAATCCATAATTGGCTTAAACGGAACTTTACGTCTTCCCCAGTTACATTTTTCGACTTCCTCTCAAGAAGGTTTTGAGAGCTCTTTTTCTTGTTCATTTGGTTTATTATCTCCTCACAGATATATTTGTCAGCATCAAGACGTTTTCCGAACTTATTGTTTAAGAAACTTGCAATCCTGCAGATGAAGAATGTGATACTTCTCCCCCAATATGCCATGAATTGCTTTAACAACCCATCTGACCTTGGTAACATACCAGGAATCATTAGATTCCTGTGAAGTCAACTGTTTTCGTTTGCCCTTTAGTGTAGACATAAGTACCTCATATCCTGCAATAAAAATTGTATTTGTTTATGTATAAGTTATATGTAACCTTTTACGATATACCTATATTTAACTTACCATATTTAATTAAATCTTCTTTAACGTCACGAAAGCCACATCGCCAGGTTTTAAAAGCATCCTTAGTCCACCAGGATCTTCGATAACTTTTTTTTAGAATACTGGCATCATTTAGGTTTGACGAAAAAGGTCCTAATGTGTTTAGTATATATCCATAGTGGCTTTTTTTTTTTGACCTGAATATGACCTTCGCTGGTACTCGTTGTTTGAACTCTTTTCATGATGGACTAAGTTCCATCAAATAGTTTGCTAGCCATTAATCCAGTATGATGTTCAATCAATTCTTCCCTTTTAATTGCATTAAACCCAAAATATTTAGGAAGAACATCCTTTTCAAACGACTTAATTACAAAGTCGACTAGTTCTGATATTTTCTGCTCTCTGCCTAGGCCAAGTATGGATGCAATCACTTTGTTAGAATTTCCTGTACGGATCTTAAATAGGAATGTAACAATCGCTTGGACTGGATTATGCGTTGAATAGCCTTTTCACACTACAGTCCATCTTGGCGGAACGTTGAGAAGATGGTGGAAAAATGAAATTCGTGTTCACATGGCCACCATCTACCGTCTACCGTCCACCATCATGGGCTTCTTCTTGCCACATGATGTAAGAATGCCAGCTATAAAAAGAAAAAAAAGAAAATTCTGTAAGTTTAACAATTGTACTGGTCTCTGCTTAACAGCAGCAGTACATAATACCGGCGTTAGAAAAAAAAATGAAATAAGGACCCAAAAATGTATATAAAAAACAAAAACAACGGAGATTTTTCGCAAATTTGGGGTCATTATTTCATTTTGGGGGCGTACGCGAATTTTTTGTATCAAATTTTCACTATTTCTTACTAAAATCCAAATTTAATAATACTTACAAAAATTGGAGTGCTATTTCATTTTTGGAAATCGGGGTATTATTTCATATGCAATAACACCCCAAATTTGGGCCTTATTTCATTTCAGTGGGGCCTTATTTCATAATTTAAATTGGGGTATTATTTCATATGAAATAACACCCAAATTTGGGGCCTTATTTCATTTTATCGTTTGGGGACTTATTTCATTGGGGACTTATTGCCTGCAGCCCATAATACCTCGATGGATAGTCGAGGTGTTAGAAAACATCCGACAAATGGGCGATATGATCGATACGTTCTTAAACAAAATGTTTATGGTCTGTCCAGTACATCGAAGCATTTGGATGCTATTGAGTCGAAGCAGATAATTTAATGACATTAAGTGACAAATACATTGCATTTTATAAACGGAATTAACAGTTTTGGGAGTATTTTCAAATTTCATTTGGTGTTCTGTTGCGCGGCATTTTCATTTTGACATTCAAACTACGTTGTCTGTATATATTTAAGTTGCGAATGGCTATTATTTAGTGGTGGACCCAAAAATATCGCTTGGAACAGCATGAGATAGGAACATCCCCAGCTCACGGTGGAACATTTTAAGAAAATTTGGCACGGCAAGTTTTTACGTACCATCTTTGACGGTAGACGGCAAACGGTAGATGGACTGTAGTGTGAATAGGCTAGAAGATGTGTCAAGGGACTTCAACAAATCTTGCAGCTCTAGAATATTTTTCCAATTCAATCCAGTAAATACTCCAATCTGCTTTGCCTACAGACCACATTCTCAAATTTTATGAAAAGTCACCTTCTCGTTTTGAATGGACATACCGTTTAAAAGTTGACACAAGTCTTCGACCCCAATGTCACTCGATAAAGATTGCACTCTGAGGCGGTCCATTTCATCTTCAAACAAACGTTTTCTAAAAGGTTTCCGTTTGGTATAAATATTCGTTTTTTTTTTTGCAAAACACATCTCGACGTGCTTCAAATGGTATAACTGTTAACTTATTTGTAGAACCACACAAAAAGCTGTACTTATGCATTGCCACCACGCTGGGAAACGGTAGGGTGACCTTCTCTAGTAGACCTTTTGCTTCTATATGATTTTGCACAAACAATGGGCCTGTCTTCTCTACATTATTCGCCAAATCCTTTTCATTTTTAAGTGCAATAAGGCAACATTTTTTGCAAATGTTATCGCCGACTACCAGATTCTTTCTCAAGGATTTAGAAATTCGAATTGCATCCGGACTATCTTTTAAGATCTTTGGAGGCCCAGGACAACGAAAAATATAAATATTTCAGTTCAATTAATCAGCTAAACTAAATAACTAACAGGGGCGCCCATTTGTTGCTGTGTAACGCAAAGATATAGCTATTAATATATAAAACAATAATACTGAAAATATTAAAAAAATATATAAATTATTGTTTTAATTAATTTTAACCTCCTTCTACAACTTTTAAAATTCTGAAAAAAATTACAGAAATTGTATCTAGGAACGACAATTGGACATGTAAAAAACGAAAGTGGAACCTCAACTAGAAGTCTTAAATAAATGGTGTTAAAAATTTCGCGGATTTTTGTAGGTCGCGGATTTCAGTTCAAAAATCTGAAAAACTATCCTGGGGGAGGGTATACATGCCAGCTTTGACCAGAATAAAATTTGGAATTTTTTAATGGATAGATAGCTCGAAAAAGCCTTGTGGTTGAAATGATAAAAATCGCTGTTAAAAATTCAGGGTTGGTACTAGAAGTTTAAAAAAATCGCTAAATTACATTCGGTTGATGTACTTTAAAACTGCATACTCAAAAATTAAAAGCATTGGGGGCCGATTCCCCTACAAATCCGGCTATGCCCTTTGTGATCGACATTTTTCATATGGGCTTTATGTCAGAGTAGGGGAACGGGCTAGGTTTGCCGCTTAAGCTTATTTGTCAATTTCCATAATTCCAATAATTGCCACGCGCATCGCCTACTCGTTTCCTGCTTGTGCGTATCGGCTACGCCTCTTGCCCTAAAATTCCTTTTTTTTTTAAACCCTTTTTTTATTCAAAGAAAACTTTAACGATTTCATTTTAAAGGAACTTGCTTATTTTATTTTCTAAAATTATACAAATAAAACTTTTATAACTATTAATTAATTTATACCTTATTTAACTTTACAAAACAAATTTCTAAAATAAATAAAAAATGTTTTAAAAAATAATCTTAAGAATACTGAAACAGAATTGGGTTTTTTGTTTTCCTGTTTGCCTTTAAAATTCCACAACTGTTAAATTGTTTAAGTGTGGAGCTGCTGATCACCGAGCGGCAACGTGTCTAAAGTGGATGGGCCGCCAGGTGTACAAATAGAGCCAAAGAAGAACACGTGTGCCCAGCGATTTCACACTTTGGTTTCATATTTAAGTAGAGATTCAATCCGTACAAATGCACATTAGACTGGCCCGTTCCAGTCTACGATATAAAGAGATATACGACAAACATGCCAATCCCTATATAATGACTCAAATAGCCCGCCTGCGACCAATGCCACAGGAATGATGATTCCTGTTGACGATCCGTGTTCAGGGTGTCATTCGTTAACACCACACCCAAATAGGCCAAATGGAAAATGACCATTAGGGTGAAGCACAAGTTAATGAATCGCACCAGCCAATAGCTGATGCTTCTCCAGGGTAGTTTCTGCGGGCAGCGTGTGTAGCCACATACGCCCGCTCCTTTGCAGGGATTCGCTGTGATGCAGGCATCCCACAGCTGAGCCAAATGTCTGCGCAACATCATCTCTCCCTCACCTAAGATGGGCAGTGAGAGTAACACCAAATAGATGCGCAAATCCATGCCATGCATTAGCGAGGACACCAAATAGGTGCAGAATATGGCCACCAGCGTGGAGAAACGCGTTCTGTTTTTGCTCGATCCGTAGACATAACGCTTGAGCCACTCGTGCATGGGTATATTCCAGCTGCGCACCAGGCTGGTAATCGAACGTGGCCACTCAATGGACCAGGGACGACTGATCACCGAGCTGGTATTGTCCAGCTGTTGTCCTGTGCAGGCCATTACCGATTGAGCGAAAAAGCACACAAAGTAATGGCTGGTCCGTACGCTCAAGGCGCCCGTATACATGATTAGCAAGTGGGAGGAATTCAGCTCACCCACAGCCGGGGCCAAGCAATTCGAAATGATGAGGGCCAGCAAACAGATGAGCAAATTGGGTACCAATTGACGCAGCGAGCTCAGCCAAGTAATGGAGGGGCACACCAGACACTCCACATAGCGGCCATAGCTTAGCCAGGGACCCAGTATGCAGTTGGTGCACATGTAACCCACATAGGCCAACGGACCTGGCATGGTGACACCTCCTTCTTCTTCGGCATGGGCCAAGTCGTAAGCCAACGATATCACCTTCATGTTGGCCACCATTTGCACTCCTCTGAACTGTGGCCAATCACTGCGCTCGCTCCAAATGATCAGCTCGTACACAAATTGACTTCCTATGATCAGCACAGCAATGGCCCTGGCCACCGCCTCCCCCCGGCCCACACGTACAAGCTGAAGCAAAGCATAGCTAATGCCATTGAGCAGCAACAACAGTCCCATACGGTTATCGAAGGTCATGTAGATGAGGATAAAGCCACAGGTGGCATTTATCGCATGCAGCGGAGCCACAGCCAGCGTATTGGACTCGCCCAGGGCCACCGTTCTTCTACGTCCCGCGTACATTTGCCGTAAAAGGCGATTGAGCAGGCAGACCAATATCATGGGTGCCACCAAATAGGAAAACACCTGCGTCAGCGATGGTTCCACACAGTTCTCCAGGCTGTGAACTACACGATCCATAAGCGAAATACTCCCCTCTTGCTCCTGAATGTAATCCTCCTCTGGGCCAGGATGTGGGGCCAAACGTTCAAAAGACTGATAGCCATAGGGATAACCATGGGCTCCCAGCTCATCGGCCATGTCCACATCCAGATAGTCACGCTCGGGCGCATCTTCAAAGTATTGATAGTCCATGACGATGTCCACGTCTGGCTGCTCCAGCGACCGGCACACGTTTCACTAGACGGAATTGCGTTCTTTTTTGTTTTTAGTGGAGGCGGCGGCAGCGGCCAGATACAGCAGCAACAGCTGCCAGTGTTGCGGAACCAGTTCGTGAATCGGTTCATTTGGCAAATGTTAATGCGGTTATGACACGACCAGAATATAGGCAACAACACATTTAAATTCCCTAAAAATAAGAACAAATACTAACTTGAAAACGGCGCAAAAATTAAAGCTATGTTCACACAGGCAAAAAATTTGGCAGATTTTACAGGATAACTGTGATCAAATACGCAAATAGTTTAATCAAATATGGACTAAAAGCTCGTTTACTTGGCCTGGGTACAGATTGGTCCCTTTTTTAGCTGATCTATCCAGACAAAATTTCAAAAACCCATCCCCAAATCTATACCTTTTTAGCTTCCTCACTTTTTTTGACTGTCTATCGGCCTCATCGTAGCATTGATTACTGTGATTTTGTCTTTGTTTTGTCTGATTTGACACTGAAGTATAATGATGTTATAATTATAGCAATATTCTAACTAAAAAACACCTAAGTACCAACATGGAATCGCTTGGCTTAAAACTAGCTAATCAAACAAATCCAACACATTTTACTAGTACCTGTAGCTGCTTACTTAACGTTAGATTTGTAAATAACACCAAGAAAATCCCATTATATGACCAGCTCACTGTGCCAGGTTTTTTAAAGCATGACCTCCTTTTTATGACCTATGATATATATTTGAATGTTAGTGAATGTACAATAACTTTTAGAGACTGCAGAAATTTAAACTATGACCATTTAAATGTTGAATTTAGTAATTATGACGTTAGTTGACTCACAGGTTGAACAACTGCAAGCTAACATATTAAACTTCATTCATTAAACTAAAGTTATTAAACCGAGAGAAAACCTTGTTTAATGATGCAATAAAAATGGAAGAGGTTTAAATCAACCACTCTCTATTTAGAGTTCAGGCATATAAGAACAAATGTTGTGAAGCTGATAAAGAGCGCCAAATGCTCATTCTACAGTGACAAGTTTATGAAAACAGTATCTACCAGGGAAAGATGGAGAGACCTTAAAGGTCTTGGGAAAGGGAAACAAAAGACTTCACCCCATGTTGAGACTGATGTACACAATTTAAATCAAAAATTTGTGCAATGCCAAGTACCTGAAGCTACGTCTAAATTATTGATTGTATACCTTATAACATCTGTGATGGTAGTTTTAATTTTCAATGTGATGTTCTAGCGTCTATTTTAAATGTAAAATCTAACGCAGTAGGCCTTGATGAAGTAAGTCCAACATTTTTGAAAATAGTCTACCTCATATTACCCACATTGTAAATACCGCCCTGACTACCTCGGTTTTTCCACACAGTTTGAAAATTCAATTCTACCATTTATTGCAAAGGTTTTCAAAAATTTGATGGCCAGTCAAATTAACGAATTTATGCTTAGTAACCGCCTTCTGAGCGATAAACAATCCGGGTGTAGGAAAAATAGAAGCTGTACGACAGCTATACTAAATATAGTTGAGGACATCAGAAAAACATGGTTGATGGTAATGTTACTCTTCTGACACTGCTTTGATACCGTCAACCCTGACATATTATGCGCGAAAATGAAAAGTCTCTATTGTTTCTGTTCTATGTAGAAAGAGTATGCAATCTAGGTATCACGCTCAATCAAACTCTTTCCTGGAGTGATCATATAAACAAGGCTGTAGGTAAAATATACGGATCCCTCAGACAACTGTATCTGACACAGCACTTTCTCCCTACGCATATTCGACTTTTAATAGCTAAGACCTGTTTGACTCCCTGTCTCTTGCCTTTGTCTTTTTCGACCTAAGGCCAACTGACCACGTTTTCAATTACTCGAAAAAACCTTTTCGACCTCATTTAAGATAGTTTGATACAATATAGAGCATTGTTATTTCTGCATAAGCTTATTAGTACCAAAGAACCAAAGTACCTCTATGAAAAACGTGATTTCTCTGCATCACGACGTACTTATAAGACATCGGTTATCCTCATCCGAAAAACATTTTTATATAATATACACTGCCATGCACTTGAATAGGGACAAGCATTTTAACACGAATATACAACTATTTGACTGAAACAATCAAATTGAATCAAAAGGCAAATATTATTTAGCATTCAGTACTTCATTCTTTATTGAATTAACAAAAAAATTTTTTTAAATAAACGTAGTCTTCTGTTAAAAACTTTTTTCAACGAGCTCTTCAAAAATGGCATATTTTTATCATGCACTTGAATAGGGACAAACGTGATTTCATCATTCTGAGTAAAACTCCGCGCATTGAAGTTGATCTTTTGTCAAAATATAAACGTTTTAAACAGAAAAAAATACTATGGTGGGCGGTAAAGCACTAACTGATGTCGAAAAAGGCCAAAATAATGGCTTATAAGGAGTGAAATCTTACGTACAGGCAAATTGCTGAAAAAATTAGAATAAGCTAAAGTGTTGTATGCAATTTTCTTGAAAACCCATCAAATTATGGGAATAACATGAAAGACCGCACCAAAAAAACCATTTTCACGTACTGCAGAGCATCGAATTGGTCAAAAAGCCTTAAATTTACACTGTTCAGCTTCGAAAAATCATTTAAAATTACAATTAAACGCAAGTATCGATACGGTACGGAGAGTTATCCATAAAGCTGAATATCTAAGAAGATTAAAGCTAAAAAAAACCCACCACTTCATACCCAACGTAAAGATCCTCGTTACCCTTATATATTTGTTTTTAGGTAGTAGAACATAATCATAATTTAAGCAGTAATATCCAAAAAAAAAATATATATATATAACATAAAAACAATTTCATGTTGTTTGTTTCACAAATTTTAGTTTTAGTTTTATGTGTGTACGTCCTTGTGATGTTTTAGAAATGTATTTTGCTAGTCAAATCGGACGCCGAGGGACTTGATAACTTGAATCCCAGATTCCTAAAAATTCTGTTGCCACTCCTTCTCAATTATATCACCCATATTTTCAATACAGCACTAACCACTTCAGCCTACCCATATATTTAAAAAATCGGCAAAGAACTTCCTATACCCAAAACAAATAACGAGTTTAGACCCATAACAATTCTCCCTTTTCTCTCTAAAGCGTTTGAGCACATTATGGCTAAGCAGATGAAACTGTTTTTTGATAGCAACTGCCTTCTGAGCCAGGTGCAATCTGGTTTCCGAAAGAACCATGGTTGCATATCAGCCAACACAAATACACTATTGGCTTTATTAGACTTTAGCAAAGCCTTCGATTCTGTCGACTATACGATTCTTTGCACTAAATTAAGAAAGCAATATCATTTTTCTACAACCGCCACAAAACTATTAAATTCTTACTTAGCTGGTCGACAGCAAGACGTGGTTCGGGGTAACCGCTCATCCGAAATGGTCTCAACTACACGTGGTGTCCCCCAAGGCTCTGTCCTTGGTCCATTTTTGTTCTCTGTTTATATCAATGATCTTCCTGATAACTTGACCAATTGTGCAGTCCATATGTATGCTGATGACGTGCAACTATATGTAAGTCGACCGTTAAACGATATTTGTGAGTGTGTTCGTATATGTAACAATAACCTATCCGTAGTATCTGACTGGGCCAAAGCTAACGCGTTGAGCCTAAATGCCTCAAAATCTGTAGACTTTAGACAGCTGCCTAACCTAACTATTAATGACTCAGTTATTGAATATGTCAACAAAGCTACAAATCGAGGTATAGTCCTTAATGGTACTCTTTCGTGGAGCAACCATATAGCAAATGCAACTGGGAAGTTATATAGTTCTCTTAGGCAGCTTTCGTTATCTCAGAAGTTTATACCTGAAAATCTAAGAATGCTTGTGGCAAAAGCCTGCCTGACTCCAACCTTATTCTACGGTATCGAAATTTTCGGCAGCTCAAATGTCGCGTTCAATTCGATAGCTAGATACATCTTTAACCGTAGACGTACTGACCACATTTCTATATTTGCATACAAAATTTTTAACTTGACTTTTGAATCATGGATAAAACTGAAAACTCTCATCTTCCTTCCCAAAATTTTTTTACGTGTCAGCCGAAATATCTTTTTGACAAACTTAAGTTCGCATCATCTTCGAGAACTAAAAATTTAATAACTCCGCGGATTAAATTAGCTGGTGCAGAGAAACATTTTTATATTTATGCTGCTTTTATTATTTAGACACTCGTAACACAACGCATTTTAAAACTCAGCTAACTGAATATTTTAAAAGACAAAACAGATAAAAAGAAAAACAAAAGATGTGGCTGACGGTTTGTAAACCAAACCACTAAAGCTATATAAAAATGTCTTTAGTGTTTTGTTGAATGTGTATATACACATCTTTTAAGAAAATAGTGATGAAAATAAAGACTACTACTACTAACATGTTCGGTTACTAGATTAGATGTTTAGAGTTAAGCGATTTGAAACCAACTATTTAGAGGGAAGTTGTTCTTCCATATCGTTAAACGAACTATTTCTTGAGATGTCATTGAAATTAAAAGCGATATACAATACGAAAATCTCCATTTAAAATGTACACATGCTAAACTGAAGCAATGTGAAGGTTTGGTCCGGGAGTTACAACCCTTTGTAAAGTCTAAGGTTCGGTTTCAGCCCTGGTGTCAGCCCAGCATTACGCTCTCTCAGTTGCTTGTTTGCTGCCAGCGAACTGGTTGTAAGGTCCCCACTCCATTTCGAACTAGTTGTAGTTTGTTGTTTTCTATTTTATTTAATTGTAATTTACTTTGTCAAAAAATGACTCGACATGCTCGTAATTGCACAGCCGGAGCTGTTTACACATACAACGAAAAGAAACGGGATGCCGCCGAATCGGGCTATGGCACCAATGCCCAGCGTTTGGGCAAGGATTCGGTTAAATCCTTTGATTGCTGTTCCCTCACCCTGCAGCCCTGTCGCAATCCGGTGGTCACCAAGGAGGGTTTCCTCTTTGACAAGGAGGCCATCTTGCAGTACATTGTCACCAAGAAGAATGAATATAGCCGTAAACTGAAGGAATACGAGCGTTTGCGACGTGCCGAGGAGCAAGAATTGGCCCATGAAGCGAACACTAAGCAGCAGGCCAAAATGGAAAAATTTGTCAACTCCGAGAAGCCCACTACCACACCAGCTCATCAGTCAAACTCTCAGTCACAGCACGAGGAAAGGCCCAGCACCTCCAGAGGTGCAGCCTCAACCGGCTCCTCGATTTCTAACATGACCAATGGTCATGAGAAGAAGCTGCCCAGTTTTTGGTTGCCCTCGGAGTGTCCCAATGCGGGTGCAGCCAAGGCCAAGAAACCAGATGCCACCATTTATTGTCCCGTCTCGCAGCAGCCGCTGAAAGTTAAGGATTTGATTAATGTCAAGTTTACGCTGCTCAAGGATGGTGACTCGAAGCGTTCGCTAATAGCCAAAGAGGCACGCTACATGTGTCCCATTACACATGATGTGCTCAGCAATGCAGTGCCCTGTGCGGTGCTAAGACCCACGTGAGTGAACAGCTGGAAATGCTGGAGAAACCTTTTCTCATTTATAAATATTTCTGTACTGGCAGCGGCGATGTGGTCACCCTGGAGTGTGTGGAGAAATTGATACGCAAAGATATGATACATCCCTTAACCGATCGCAAGCTCAAAGATAAGGACATCATTATTCTACAGAGAGTGAGTTTTGGTTGAGTTTCGTTGAGTTGTTTGCTTTTATTTGAATGTCCTTTTTTTTACAGGGCGGCACTGGCTATGCCATTACCAATGACAATCTACAGGCCAAGGAGAAGCGACCCATGCTACAAGTTTAATTTAACAATTTCTTGGTTTAGTTTTTAATTTAGAAAATAGTTGAAGTAATCCTTTGGTAATGTTCTTTGTCATATTACTAAATATATTCAGAGATAGCTTAAAAACTGGCTCTAGAAACCCTTTTGAGGCTTCCGAACAAGAACATAAACCAAACCTTCTGAGAAAATGCACTTTTTGAATATAGTTTGAAAGGTAACTGTTTCGAAAGAGCTTCTCTTCTTCAATGAAATATTTCACCAGCCTAATTCACAAGATTCGAATCAAAAACTTCTACAAACTGAACCCCAAGTTTAGAATTTTGAAGAATTTTGCTGCTTTCTTACAAATCATAAATGAAATCCCTCCAATTTTGCCTCTGGGAAACCGCTGGCTTAGCTAAGAAACTCGATTGTTAAAGCTTCAAAAGCAAATTTATGTCCGAAAGTGTTTCTACAACCCACACGAAAGTAAGCGAACCAACACATTCGGCCAGAATAAGAGAGCAAGTAGGCTACATAAACAGAATTTTGTCAAGCTCTCTCCAACATATTGGCCTGTTTGTTACGAATAAATTCTTCAATATTGGCTTCTAGTGCGTCAACTGTTCGGGCTTGTCGCTTTAGACATAAACCTTAACATAGCCCCACAACAAAATAGTCTAAAGGCTTTATATCGTACGATCTAGGGATATAATAGACGTGAAATAAACTGTTCACCTAACCCGCCTATCAATTGTGCCATTGTTTTGCGTTCTGTGTGGCATGTGGCACCGTCTTGTTCAAACCACATGTCATCCAAGTCCAGCTCTTCCATTTTGGACAAAACAAGTTTGTAATCTCCACACAACCTCTCATCCACTTTCGTTGCTGCCGCCTTCCCTATATATATAACGTTTTCGCCCTGACTTACTGATAACCGTCGCGCACCATAAGCCTGACTGATGAACGGCGCACATTTTAACCCTAATTATATCGAAAGATAAGATGTGTACTATGGTCTTATTTTGGCAAATTCAATCAAGGACGTTTAATGTAAATTTTTCGGGGAAGTGGTAAAATGCGTGGTTTATTTTTGTACGGAACTATTTGTTTCTTATTTTTCCAAGTTCTATTGAAAATAAACTCAATAATAACTGCGCCACCAATTTTCGCAGAATCCAACCACCACTCAAATATGTTGGAAAGGGGTGGTTAGGGTTGCATGGGCTCAGCTTTAATTTCGTAAGACACTCTTTCTTTTTCAATAACAACAGAAAACAAGGAGGGAACCAAAAGCCAAACACAGAGAGCATAAATTGAAGAGACACGATTTCCAAGTGGCGGGAGAAACTAGGATCGATCAGGAGCGTTAGGGATTGTTTTGTAGGCGTTCTTATTTGGGAGTAATCACAAAACACAATGAATCAAGGCAGAGGTGGACGGTGTCTTTTCGTTGCTGAGGTAACCACAAAAAAACACAGTTCAAATAAAAAAAATGTACAACTCAAAAAACAACAATCACAACTTAAATCGAAGCAAATAAAATTGAAAAACTGCAACACCAAGTTAAAAACCAACAACAAGAAATTAATAAAATAAAAACAATCTATATTTATAAAAAGAGTTCAACCTGACTGACTCACTGACTGACTGACTGACTGGTGACCGTCCCAATCCAGAAACAATAAGAGATAGGAGAGATGAGATTTTCACAACCAGTTTGTCTTATGCTGAAAGTGAGTACTAAGAACGGATTTTGGAAAATTCTGTCGGGAAATGTGGAAAATTCGCGGAAATGAAACTTTGTATGAAACTTTTTTGTTTATTATCCGATCAGATTCAAACTCATTTTCAAAGCGTCTTTAAAAATTCAACAATACCTGTGTTCCATTTCTGGAAATCCCACCCGGAAAAGTCGAAAGTACTGTATCGCAAAAATTTATTTTTCATTCGATTGATTGAAACTTGGTTTATTAGAATAGTAAATGAAATAAATTGAGATGTGATTTTTCGATGTTGGAAAATTTGACCCAACGCCGGAAAATTCCTGGAAAAGTGGGCGGGATGTGGGTGGGATATGGGGTGGAAAGTGGATGGGATATGAGGAAGTGGGCGGGATGTTGGTGGGATGTGGGCGGCAGTGGGAGGGATGTGAAGGGGAAGTTTAGGGAAGTGAGGAATCTGGTGTGAGAGGAGGGATGGGGGTGGGATGTGTGAGCGGGAAGTGGGTGGGATGTGGGTGTGGGAAACGTGTGGAAGTTGTGAAGAGTGTGAGGGAATGGCTTGAGTGGGATGGGGGTGGTAAGAACGCAGCAGCAAAAAGTCGTAACGGTGAAAAAACAAAGAAGTAAAACGTTGACATCAAGCTATGGATGTATGATTCGATTTCGGGGCTTTACAGGGAAACAAATTTTGAGAATATTTTTTGAATTTGGCTCTCACGATTAAACTTCAAACCGAGTTCTGATATTGGTTCTATGCTGTAAAGGCGCAGCGAAGCGCGCGACGCTTTATGCTAGGTGAATTTATAAAAGTTGAAATTTAATTAATTTAAATTTTTGATATATAAAATAGAAAACAAAAATATATATTTTGATATTTTTAACGCGTTTTTGTAACATTTTGGATGCAGCATATGTTGATTTGATGGATAAAATATTCTTCCAAAAACAGTTATCAAGCGATGAGAATTGTTACAAAATATTTTAAAACAGTTAACTCTTAACCAACGCCGACGTTACACACTTTGCCATTAGTATTTCAAAAAATAAAGTTGCCGTCGAGGTATTTTTTTTTATCAGATTAAAATGCATACGAACCTCTGTTTATAAAGTTAGTTTGGAAAACCGAAATTGTTAAAAATTTATTCTGTTTAAATTTAAGAAACCCTATTTTCCGTTGCGGACGTTACACACATTTACCAATTTTAGTCAAAATGTTTAATATATATTACATATTTTACAAATTTACTATTTTTCTTACATTTAAGAAAATGGAACAAATTTTAAGTTTAGCTAAGCGCTAAATACTAAAAAGACTGATTAAGCCCACTTTTTTGACCAATGAAAGAATAAATGCAAGCAAGAGCTGGAGTAGGCAAGCCTCTGCCAAGAACAAACAAACCACCGTAAACCCAATTGCTTATATATTGAAGCTTCAATATATGTATTCTTTAATTCCGTGCTTTTAAACATTTGGATGTTTGTACCCAACAACAATTTTAAATTTCTGCCTTGGTTTAAAAAATTTCCGAATTAGCCCATTTATGCATTTAATATGTCCTACTTAAGATTTCTTCAAATTAAATGAATATTTCAATGCCGTATCAAAGAGAATTACATGCCACTAAAATCTATAACCCCAAATGAACACACGAAGAGTTGCCCGCCAAACAAATTTCAGGGTAAACAAAAATCATATGGTCGCCCATATACATATCCGTTTCATTCACTCCCCATTCAATTTATCATGCTTTAAACAACGCCCAACAAAAACGCAGGAAAGTGAGCAGGCCAGCATCATAATGTACCCAGCAACAATTCGAACACGACAATAGCAACACTCGAATGTACCTATTGTCCGGATTGCCTGAATTAACCTCGAAATTGAGCGGCGTCGCAAAGTGCCTCTCTACCTTTAGATTCTCTTTGGTAAAAACCCAGCTGTTTGTAGTAAGCATCTCCGCGGACGAATTTTTGTGGGCTACTTAGTAGCTTAAGTAGGCTTTAATATTGAAATATATTACTCCATCTGCTTCCAATAGTGCTCGAATGACTGCTCCCGTAGTTCCTCCCAAATCGTCTCATAAGAATTTAATAAATATTTTAAGATTGTTGAATTATTTTAGATCGTATTCTAGTTCTACAATTATTAGTATATCAAGGGTCATCTCAACATTTAAATCGTCCTTCGACGCATTTCAAATTCGCTATCTTAATTTTTGATTAATTTATGAAAAGGTTTGCCAAGCAGCAATATGAAGATTTGGGGTGATTATTGGGCTGCAAGTTCTCGATTTCTCTGTTCACGGTTTTTATCAAAGTTCTCAAAGAAGTTCTCAGAGAACTGTATACTGAACCGCTATAAATATATGGATGACCAATGAGCACATATCAAAAGCGGTATATAAGTATATCGAAAGTGTTTGAATTGGAAAAGTAATCCGCAGTAAATGACGTTTGCAAATATTTTGATAAAGGCTTATGGACTACACCTAGGAGGCTTTTTTCTTGTAATTACCCGCTTAAATGGTAGAATTGAGATATTCTTTATGCTTTATCTCATTTCTTCAGCATGGTCATCCATGGTTCGGGGTTCTGTATTGTCAAAATCATGGCTGTGTGTCATGTGGTTATTTGTGGTGTTGAAAAGCGGTTTCTTGGGTATATAGCTGTATTATTACCATGGAGAACTCCCCAGCCTTCGTAATGCGCTAGCATTGATTTGGGCATGATTTTCCACATTTGATTGGGAGTAAAGTTTGTTTGACATTATTTCTATTTTTGATCCTCTTTGGTATTTTTCCGCTTTTTAACTTTTTGTCTGATGGAAAGTGGTTTGAAACATTCTTTATAATTTTCACTAAATTCTTTACTATTGGTCATCCATGGTGTTTATCGCGGTACATATGAGTTCCGCGAAGTATTGACTAGAAACCGCGGTCCAAGATGATCAATCAAGGCTATCGTTTGCACTTGTTATAATCTAAGCCCTTTTATAAAATAATTTTAACAACACGGTTCATCTACACCGTTATGATGGGAAAACCATTTTATTTTGAATGAAGCTTGACGAGTGGGATGCGTACCCCAAGTAATATTCGTGAACTCTGCAAGGCCCCCAATAATCCCCCCCAAATCTTTATATTGCTGCTTTAGCAAACCTTTTCTTTAAATTAATCAAAATTGAGATCGCGAATTCTTAACCGTTAAATTTAATGCTGAGATATTTGAAATACTAATAATGGTAGAACTAGAATACGTTATAGAATAATCAACACTGAAATATTTATATTAAATATTGAATTCTTAGCAGACGATTTGGAGGAACTACGGGAGCAGCTATTCGAAGAACTATTGGAAGCAGATTGAGCAGCTCTAGAAGCTCTGCGCTTGCTTTACTCCGATTGCTCAAGTATTTTGATAGTAGTTTTTTTATGCTATTGACAATATGGACAGCACGGAGCAGAGCAATAGTGTTTCAGATTTGATTTTGTGCTCCGGCTACTGCTCTGCTCTTTTCACATTCAGAGCTGGAGCAGAGCGGAGCATATTTTGGTTACTATTGCTGCTGCTGTATAGGATAAATCAAACCCTAGTTTGTATCATTTGACTATTAATGTTTTGGATTGTTTCAGTTGACTTAACTATCGACCTAATAGCACTAGTTTGCAACCAAAAGACCCATTTCTACTGAAACTCTATTTTAGTGTAGTTTGGAATGCTGATCTCAAAAATCGATTTCAAAAATTTTTCCATGGCTCCGTTTTTGAGATATGAATTTTCATTTTCTGGTAGGTTCCTCTTACATTCAAAAACCATATCTCACTTCGTAATTGTTAGATAGAGTCATACAAGATACGAATCAAGCTTTATAAGCTGGCAATAATCGCGTAGAACATTGTTTTCAAATCAGCTTAATGGTTGAATTCAACAGTCAGAATATTTCAAAAATGGATTTTTTTGTAAATTCAAGATTGCAGCTGTTTTCACTGAACAAATGAAGCTTCATTCATGAAATAGAAGAAAATGATATCATTTTCTTCCATGCAATTGTCACTTCATTTGCCTTTCATTTCGTCATTTCTCGAAAATGAGCAATTGCAACGAAAAATATAAAGGTAAAAAAATTTACTAAAAATAAGTTGTGTATTTAGCTTTCTGCTGATAGTTTAGGGCAATGGCAATGCGTTCGCCACGAGGAATTGCTGTCCTGAGGGGTATGTCTTTTTTTTTGCAAAATATTGCAAAAAGTCCACGTAAATTTGAAAGTGCCGCCTGTTATTTAAAACAAACAAAGCAGCTGTTTTTGTCAAAAATGATGACAAATTGTCAATGGAAACAGCTTCATTTTTAGAAATGAAAATAATAAGAAATGAAGCCAGTGGAAATAGGCTATTAAACAGGAAAAATATAAGAAAATCAAAAAAAATATTTTTATTATTTCTACTTAAGAATCCCCACTTTAACGAACACAACAAGGTATTGGTGAGGGAAAATCATGTCTCACGTACCGTATTTATATCAAATTGAGCAGAGAAACTAACAGTCAAATTTGAGTATTTAGTGAGTTCACCAAAAATTTTTTTCTGTTTTTTCTTCATCTTTTGGTCAATTTATGAAGTGAGCGAAAAGTCAGAACAAAAATAATAATCAAGAACGGAACAAAAGTCCGAAGCAAACGAAAATTTATTTTTAAGTAATCACGAAAATACCACATTTTTGCACTAAATTGCTCACAGCCCTGTGTTTGTTCATAGATCTTGATAATCGATATCTAGTTTTCTTCGTAGAAGTGCGGCTCTTAAGTAGAAAAAATAAAAATAGTTTATTTGGATTTATTTATATATTTCCTATGCGTTTAAATCTTGAATTTTTAAGCAAAAATCAATTTTTGAAATATTCTTGGTCGTTGATTTCAAACTTCTCAACCGATTTGAAAACAATGTTCTACGCGATTATTGACAGCTTATAAAGCTTTCGATTCCTATCTTGTGTGACTCTGTCTAACAATTACAAAGTGAGATATGGCTTTGAATGTAAAGTACTACCAGAAAAATGAAAAAATTCATATCTCAAAAACGGAGCCATGGAAAAATTTTGAAATCGTTTTTGAGATCGCAAATTCCGTATACTAAAAAAATATTTCAGTGGAAATGGGTCATTTATTTTTTATTTTTGTAAACTAGTGTAGTCGGCCTGAAACGTTTGACTACCGACGACGAAGTCTGAAAAATAAGTTGAACTATAAACCAAAGTAGAACATACAGACCGCCATTAAATATTTGCCCAAATGCAAATTGGCTGTACAACTCAAAGGGAGCCAACCCAGCTTCTCTCAATCTCTTGGCATGTGCGCTTTAAATATTTCGCGCCAAGAGAAAGGGACCTGCAATTTAACGCCCATTTCGCCAATTCCGAACGGAAAGTTTGAAATTTTGCTTTTTCATGTTAGATTACTTCACAGCTTGCGCCGTAGCTGGTAAAGGTGAACCAGATGTGTAAAGTTATTTTCTTAAACAAAAATACTAAAAAAAAAAAAAAAAAAAAAAAAAAAAAGTTCTGGGGAGTTTCATACTTTTCCCAATTGTGTTAATGAACAAGTTTATTTCTTCGGTATTCAGTATTTTCATGAAGAATTTTTATTTCTCATTTTGTTCGTTGGTGGCGGTTCGAAGGCCCACAGAATAGCTCCAACGTGTGAGACAATCAGATGAAAGCGTTAGTTCTCAAATATCTCTTGACAGTTTA
This sequence comes from Lordiphosa stackelbergi, assembly GCA_018904235.1. Classification (NCBI taxonomy): domain Eukaryota; kingdom Metazoa; phylum Arthropoda; class Insecta; order Diptera; family Drosophilidae; genus Lordiphosa; species Lordiphosa stackelbergi. The sequence continues at coordinate 3,016 of JAEIFU010001564.1, read as the reverse complement.
ATAATAGTGTATCTGGTAACGTCTAACATTGACATTTCAAATCTTCAGTATTTAGCAAGCACCCTTCATTCAGTCGATCACACGTCTTTGTAGTTTTTAGCATGTTTGCTTTATCATCAGATGTAATCATTACAATTTGCCGCAGTTTTATTTATTTTTCCCAAACCTTTGCGGATCAATTCTCAGTCACAATTCTGTAAGCTCGAATTATTAATTAAAGTTTATCATCTCCACAAACATTTATTTAACTTTAACTAACTTTACTAAATGAGTTTGGAAATAAAATATATGGTCAATCCTTTTTTAATTGTTGGTTTTTCAATTTGCATACGGCAGAATCCTTCTTTGAGCTTATTTGAAAACCAATGAACAACTGTTGCCAACTCGCAGAAGCGAGACACGACTAGCGGACGGATAATCAAACGGTTGTGATGGCCAATAAAGAAGTTAGTGTCAATTGTATTTAAGATCTCGTTGTTCAGACCATTCATGAAGCTGGTATAGAAATTGATTAATAACTGGTTGAACAAACCGTTATCGCAGCACAGTAACAAATATTTTTATAAAAGTTCGCAAAAATATTGCTAAATAATAAATCGAATGCCACTCCAAAATCCCAAACACTAATCATATCATGATTAAATGAAAAATAGTTCTGCAACACAATTTCAATTACTGAGGCCAAAATGAGGGAAACACTAACATTGAATGAGAAAACCTATCTGAGATCTATCTACGCTCAGGTAAAAGCAATCAAACTACTCATTAGCTATTGGACAACTGTTCGAGTGTCCTCAATATTTGACTGATCTCACACTTCCCTAGATCCTTAGGACCCATACAGCAGAGCCAACATATCTTATCAATATCCAGAAATAGACATAAAAGGTATATGTACACATATCGGCAGGGACTCTGATGTGATCTGTAACAAAGATTAATGCAGGGCCAAATGGCTAAGTCTATTAAGCTAAAATTTAGCTTTGACTTTCATTAAGAGAGAAATTCGTGCCATAAGTTGAAGAACAAAAATCTGCAAGAAAAAGCAGAAGCCTCAAGACTTTTGATTTGGGGTTAAGGTATAATATATATATATTTTCTTTATGCATAATTATAATTGGTAAATGTAGCTGAAGAACAAACATCTTGCGGAATGCGGGGCCAAATTTGAAATACGTCTCTGCAGATCCGTTGGATGGTGATGGTGGGTTATTGTACATATTCCACTGGGCGGCTGCCCGATTGTTTCTGCGAGGCTTAGCTTATCTGCCTAGACTCAAGGCCATGCCCTAAAATATATTGAAAGTAAACAAAATTTCATGAGGACTACAGAAATATGTCTAATCCTTTACCTGACTCTTGGCTCGTATGCGTATGTGACCGGTGACCTTTGAATCTGGATCATCGACAGGCTTCTCAATGCTAAGATTGGCCAAGGCATTCTCACCGAAAATTGATCTAAAGTGAAATGTGTTAAGAAATATAAAGTAGCTACCTCGGATCTACTCACCCGGCACATATTGGCGTCCATGAAACCACATTGACCGGACAAAGCCTTCTCCGGCGTTAGGCACTTCATATTGGTGCTCGTGAGCAATTGCTTGAGATATTCATACGGATCCGTAAAGCTGGTGTTTACCGTCACCTTGTTCTCCCACTCAAAGTCCCTGCCACATTTGACGGAATTCCCGTATCGGTGCAAATGGCCGGAATGATGTAGTCCATAATGTCAATGTGTATGGTATTGAGGACGACAACTTTTGTGTTCAAGGCGGTGTCATAGACTGAAAGAAGGAGGGGGAAGGAGCAACAATTTAAAATTTGAATATTATTTTCTATGAGCTTCAAATGTTTACAACTTGGTCGTTTATGCACAGATTTAGAACAAACGATACTTGATTGATGACTATTAAGCATTCAAATGGTTTGCAAATCTTTTTAAATTTTGGTAGGGGGTTTTAGTTAGGTTTGATTTAGAGATCTGCTGATCAGGGTTCGGGATTGCTCGGATCTGGGCTGTGAGCCACAGCTTACAATATTTTAATTTTTAATTTATTTATTTGGCTCTAGCGGGGTAAGTTTATACTTATTTTAATGCACTAGTCACAACGATAAATTACTATAAATTAAACTATAATTATTATGGTTTATAACTAACAATATTTACCCTTAATACTTTCACAAATTATAACTAATAAAAACATTTATATATTAGTTATTTGTATTTTTATCCCTAAGAAGCTATTTATGTTTTTAAAATTCTTTTATTATATTAAATTGAGTTTCGTTCTATATATAGTTTCCCCGATGTCATTAAGTAAACTATTCCATGTTTTGATAGCAGGCTTCAAAAATTGTCGTTCAGAGCAAGACAGCTTGGTTCTTGGACAGATTAAGTTGAATGTTCTGGCTGAGGTGGCAAATTTTAGTTTGTTATAAAGATAGTCCGGCTCTTTAGAAGTGATAATTTTATGTAGAGCAATGGAAGTTTTATAATCTCTCCTCTTTTAAGATTTAGATCAAATATTGTATCACCCAATTACGTGATGGAGTCAAACCTTCTGCAGTTATCTAACCGAGCAATCGAGTTAAAGGCAACATTAAGTTTTTTCATATCAGTTACACTGATGGCCAAAATTTCTACACCGTAGAGGAGGAGTAGTACGTTTTAGCTATGAGTAATCTTATGTGAACAGGTAGATACGTATGACCTATAAACTCCTTATAGCTTAAAGGCAGATTAAAGGAAAATTGGCCTCATGGCGTGCGGACTTTCAGCTTGAATTTGGAGTTTTAGCCTTATTTTGGGCAACAATATGGATGGGGCTTCTAATTACTTTGATGCAAGGGTGCTCCTATCCCCTACCTTTGCGCTCTACCTGACGACTTGCATGCTGCGCTAGGATGCGGACATTCGCTTTTAATGAATTTCGACGACATTGTAATGCTGGCTGATGAGGCTTAAGTCTCCACACCATGATCAACCGGCTAGAAAAGTATTGCAGTAAATGGGGAA
>JAEIFU010001563.1:0-64804 GCA_018904235.1 Lordiphosa stackelbergi | reverse complement strand
AACTCACCCCCCCCCTTTACCAAATCAAACCAAGTTTTATGGTTGGACATTTTCCAAGCGATTTAATAGCCCAGGCCCAAACAGTGGACAAAGGCAAACAAACGGCGTCTGGCTGTCACTTAATCGAAGCCATTAGCGTTATTAGTGAGGCTGCCTCCTGTTCCTACTCCCAGGCCTGACTGGCGGCCAGGTAGAGGGCAAAGAGCGTCTGCACATTATGTATGTAATCCGCTTGGTTGTCCAACGGTCCCTCGATGCCAAACTGTTCACAGAGTGTGCGTACATAGTCGGCCAGCGAGAGTTGTTGCTGCAAACTGGAGCGATAGGCCTGCTCCAAGGTGTCTCTGGTGCTGGCACTGGCAAAGGAGCGTGGCCAATCTTCTAGCAAAACATCGATATCCTTACGCGGTTGGGCATCATACATGGACTGAGTCATGTGCACCTGTTCCACTTCACCAATCCATTTGTCAATATCCTTGGCCGAACGGGCGGTGGGTATGAGTGAGGCGGAAGAGGCATGACGTGGATTGGGACCACGATTACCGCTTAATACCGAACGCAATTTCATGTTCAATAAACTGGGTTCACTCTGTGCCCCGGAGGGTTCATCCAGCAGACACAGACCCAGGCGTTGCAAATGTACATCCAACTCGCGTTGACGCTGGATTGGGAAAATTATAATTTGTAAATTTGAATTTGATTTAAAGTATTTGGTGACTCACCTGTTGACTTTGTGGCTGTAAAAGCGCAGGTGCCTGCACCTTTAGCAAAGCATCCACATCCCCTACAGCGGGCACAAATTCGGGTATAAAGGGTTGCAAATGAAAGGGCGTATCTATGGTCTGTGGTGTGTACTTGAGTATGTAGGGAAACAGTTCCTTTAACTCGCCCTGAAGAGGCAACTGTTCCCATTTGTCGGGGGTAAGACTAAAGGTTGGTGTCTCTTGTACTAAGGCTGCACTGCGTCTTTGATGAGTGGGCAAAGGCAATTTGTGGTGTGGTAGCTGCTTGGCCCCACCACCCAACATGGTCTCATCACTGCCCGAACTCAAGGGATCATCTGTAATTCCCTGAGCAGGTTTAGCATGACGTGAGCTGCCTGGACGGGTTTGTGGTCGTGGAACAGGAGCTGGCATATCCAAGGCATGTGGTAAATGCATTTCACTATCATCACCATCTTCACTATCCTCGTCCTCATCATCATGATCAATTATATCCTGTAGGAGGCCATCATCGTCAGTGGAAGAATTCTGCAAATGCTATTAAAAAAAAAATTTTTTAAGAACCCTTGGATGATTTCGTATCCATTTATGAATAGTTTTAAATGTAAAAAAAATAAATTGATCTTAATTTTTCATCCAATGGAACTGAAAACTTAAACCATCTTAATGGATCTCATTTTTTTTTGTGAGAATGGTTCTCAGTTCCACTCACCAGTCCTCTTTGTCTGGCTCTTGAACCTGCTCCTCCTCCTCCTCCTCCTGCACCACCTCTTTCCATTTGCACACTACTCAAATGGTTGCTGTCTGGTCCACTGATTGTGATCTCCTCGTCGTAGTAGTTCATGGCCTTTAAAGATTCCTTTCACTTCAGTTTTATGTCCCGCTGCACCTGTTTCCTTTCTTCTTTCTACTTTCACGCCTGATTTTTCTTTATGCAGAATTTTAATATTTGGGTTTGCACTTTTGGTTACCTGCCGCAGGCTGTCAATTGTTTTGGTTGTCGTCGTCGTCTTGGCAACGCAGTTGGTCCTTCTGTTTCCGCTGAATCCACCCTCCTGTTTTCCCTTTATTTTTTCTTTCACTGTTCGGTTTTAATTACATGAAAATGAAATCCGATTTTCCTACATTTTTGCCCTTGTATTTGAGGCAGTGGCTCATTTAAATAAGTGCGCCACGGTCTCCTGGTTTATGGGCTTATGCAGTTGTCGATTTTTATTAATGAGCAGGATTTGTGTATTTGGCTGCGAAAAAAGGATTTGTTAATGGGAAAATAGGGACACCTCTGACGCCAGTTTTGGGAAAATAATTTGGAATTTTATAATAGCAAATACTAAATGTTTACCCTGCCATTTAGTTTTGGGTAGGGACAGCATTTAACCACGATCCCGACGTTCTAAGGCTTCCTCTACACCACAGGGCTACTTATTCGTTGTTTTTTTATATTTCCCACTTAATTTCTTTAGGAAAAAAAAGAAAACTTTTGCATGGGGCACACAACTGAGCTGTGGCGCTCAGGCAATATTGTGGACTAAGCTATTTTGCTAAGAGCGCGAGAGAGAGTGGCTCTTTGCTCTCTTCTCCTCCGCTCCGGCTTGCGTGCGGATCGTGTTTCTGTAAATATCGAAGTGTCTTCGCCCCTGGGGTTATCCAGTTACTGTGGAAGATGGAAAGGGGAGAGGGGTGGGGGTGGGGAAAGTTGGGAAGCCAATTTGAATTAAATTATAATTGAAGAGTGCTAATGCTGCTGTGAAATGCACAATCTTCATATATTAACTAGAAATGTGGGGGGGGAATATTGGGGGGGGGTGGAAAAGTTTTTTGTTTAGCATCCACTTGACATGAAGGAAATTCTGGAGTTTTAAAGAGCTTAGAAATTGGGTCTTTTAAGATGAGATAGGAAAAAATTTAACATGTGTACAGGCCACAGAATTTACCAATTAAAAATTTTGATATATATTTTTACCAGCTGTGAACTCGAAACTGTCTACAAGATAACCGTCCAAAAAGTCTCGAAATTTGCTAAATTCATTAATGTGTTCAGCTTGTCATAAAGACGTTAGATGGAGAGAAACGGGAAAACAGACGGATAAATAGGAGGTGTAGACCAATTGGCAAAAAAATTCTGAAATTTGACAAATTTTATGATTTTAGATTACACAGTGCTACAAATATCCAAAAATTGTAATAACCTGGGTATTGTCATAGCGTACGCTGTAGAGCAGGTCGCGTATAGCACTTCCTCATACTTGGTTTTCCTCGGGGACCCCCAAAATATTAAGTTATGGCCCAAAAACCGTTTATTGATATTTTTGCTCACTTAAATTGAAATAACTTGCGAATGGACCATCTGATTTTATATAACTTTGCCAATTCTGATAGCGACGAGAAAAAGTCTAATATATTACATTCATAAACAGAGAAATCAAAATTGGCTACACGGCGTGTGTAGAAACGTCAAACCTAAACGCAACGGATTTCGCCCAGTTAAACCCTTGCACACGCTGCGTGTAGGTGGAATTCAGAAAGCCACACGCGACGTGCAGAAAAGCAATATGCGGCGTGTAGAAATGAAAAAATCTGAATGCAGAATGTAGAAAAAGTTAAATGCTGCGTGGGCAAAGGCAAAGTCATACACGACATTAGGAAATCAGCTCATTTCCCCAAATAATTCTACATTTTTCATGGAGCAATCTGAATACCACACGGACGTGTAGGTTTTCTACATTAAAGTTTGGATATTGAAATCCTACACACGCGTGCGGAAATTGTACACGAAAAATGTAGCTCCACATTAGTACTTAAATTCTAATACTTTTTCATTTAGCAAGCTGGTTGTCACACGTGACGTGTGGGATTTCTAAATATACGTTAAGATTTACAAAATCTAAACGCTGCGTGTTGAAAATCTATACGAAGCGTGCGCAAACATTTCTGTTGCCAGTATATATAGCAGGATTGCGTTGAATCAATTTGTATGCAATCAACAAGAAAAAATAGAATAATATATAATATACTTAATTGACATTTCTGCCAAGCATCTTCAACTTTGCTTATCAACTTATATCTGTTAGCTCCACTTTATTGCACAGGTTGCACTGCGATTTCTGTCATCAACTTATAAAAGAACTAGAATTACAAGCAAGCAAATATTATTGTCCTTTAGTAGATTCAATACAAGTAATGTCTTAGAGGCCTTTGCCTTACACGCGTTACGTGGCGGAGACGTCTAAAACATCATCGCAATGTGTTCAGTCCAAGGGGCCGGGATATCAAATCTACCAGAGTGAGTAAAAAATATAAATTTGTAAATAAGGCAAAGCTAACTTCGTCTGTAGCGAAGTTTTGATAACTTGAAATAGCTTTCACAACGGTTAGCGACTTCGACCAAACTCGCAGATCAGTTTAAACAAATTGCCTTACATCAAGTCCACACGGAACGTGAAATTCGATAGCTTAAAAATCGCACAAATTGAAACAAATGTGCAGTGGAAATGTAGCAAAATAAACTTGATCACTCGGTTACCCGCTAAGCTCACTGAATTTTTTAATTTAAGGCCTATACCCAATTGAGATAAATTTTTAGTTTGGTACAATAATTCACATGAATAGAAACAATTTCATACAAACAAGATGCCTTTTCAAACGTATTCAGATTTCAAAGCTGTACAAAATTGTTTCTATTTATGTGAAATATTGTACCAAACTAAAAATTTATCTTATCTGAGTATAGGCCTTAAATTTACAAAATAGTTTTTTTAACTTAGAGTTTAGTGGAAACGTAGTAAAATATTTCCCTTTGCTCGATCACTCGTTGTCGTTTTTCCATTTACCTACTACGGTCACACTGCTCTGTGTAATTGGCATTTCTTATTTGAATTTGAAATATTTGTCAAGAAAATCAAAATGCATTTGATCTCCACTTCAAAGAAAACCATACTATCGGATTTTGCTGATCTGGAGACCAAGTCCAGCTATGTGCATAGCAATGGTGAAACAACAGACTTTCAATTCAATGCCCATCAACGCGTCTTTGTGGAGGTGGACAAAAAGGCGGGCCTGGCGGTGATGCGCATCAAGGAGAAGTCAAAGAATGGTTAGTGAGGGGCGAGGGGGGAAAATGGAGTATCAAAAACTGATTTTGTTTTGCTTTTAGTACACGAAATACAAAAAGTACGCAAATTAAACATTGATAATGCGTTCTGTGTTTGCTGTGCCAAACAGACGGCGGATGAGATTGCGGTGGGTCAGTCCAGTGGCTATGTGAAGCTTTATAACTATCGCACCGCCCAGTTGATACATCGTTTTCCTGCGGATCAGCCGCGAGAGGGAATATTATATGTGGATTACAATTGGACGGATGAGTATATAGCCGCCGTGACAGAAGCGGGCAGCATTAATATATATGGCACCAAGACCAAGCAGAAAATGGAAACCCTACAAATTGATGAGAAGTAAACGAAAGGAGGCTTTTACTAATGGAATTTATAAGACTTGCCCAATCTTTTACAGCTCCACTTTGGCCCGCTTTCATCCCTGCAAGCGATTCCAACTGTCGGTGGTGTCCTACAAAGGGGCGGTCAGCATTTTTGATATACAGACCAAGCGTAAGACTTTCCATATCAGCGATGCACATGATGCACCCTGCCGGGACATTAGCATGTGCAGTGGACAGCCCAACTTAATGGTCAGTGTGGGCTACGATTGTAGAATTAATATATTCGATATACGCCGGAATCGTAGTCAATCCTCATCGGGTCGTTTGACCTATACACATCCTTTGTCCACGGTGGCCTTAAGCGATTGCGGCACTTACTTCTGTGCGGGTAATCTCAAGGGTGAACTCATAGCCTATGATATGAGAAGCACCAAATCTCCATTGGCGGTGCGTAGTGTACATGAGGGAGCTGTTACACGTGTGGCTTTTGTGCCCACTCCTTCCGAGGAGCTACAAAGTAGCGGCTGCTCCAGCTCTGGTACTGTTCATCTAGATATGGCCAAACCTGTGGAACGGGTGGCCAGTGATGAGTTGCGCAAGTCCATAGCGGCCAATTTGTTGATCACTCAACAGCAATTGGATAACATGAGTCACATCCAAGAGACGGTTAGTGTAAGACCACAACGAGATTCATTTTGTGATTTTCTGGATGCCCAGGGACCCAAAGCCGTGGATCGCATGTCCACACGCTTGACTTTGGGTCGTGATAGTTTCGATTGGCAGACCCTAGGCGATCATCAGCGTAAGCTGACCCTTATAGAGGCTTCAGGTTCGAATTTAAGCTCCTTGAACAGCTCTGAGAATAGTTCCAATGCCGAGTCCTTGCAGCGTAAGTATCAAAATTCTTAACCCAAATATAATTCTCATTAAAAATCATATTCCAGAAACCCTAAGCGGACCCTTGCGCGATCGCAGCAATCTCTCTGGCGAACTCAAATTGAAACAAATTGCTGAAACCGATGAGCTTAGTGTGTTGGAAACTGGCAGCGACAAAGAGAATCCTCAAACGGTGGACCTGCATTTAAAACATCGCCTGCGTCCGCTCTCCGCCAGTCGAAATAGTACACCACATCAGCCTGTCTTGGCCTCAACTCAAGCTTCCACTCTTCATCTCAAACCACAACAGCTGCTCACCCAATCTTCTAGTGGTCTCTCAGCTCATTTGGATTCTGTGGATGTGCGTAAGGAAATGAGTGAATTGCGTGAATTTGTCAATGAACGTGTTGGCCGTTTGGAAAACGAAATGAAAATTTTCGGCGAGCAAAATAAATGGGATATATATACACAAATTGCCAACTATTCCACTTATGTGGAGGATAATGTACAAGAGATACGAGATGGCTTGGCTTTGCTTTTACAAAGTGATGACTTTATGCAAGAGTTCTCGCGTTTAAGGCGTGAGAATGCCATGTTAAAGGCAAAAGTGCAACATTTACTTCAAGAAAGGGAACAGAACTATTCATCGGAGGGTTGAGTTAAAATGCTGATAAATGTCTTCCCTTTTTTTTTCTTTTCAAATATTTATTGTTTGGTGTTGATTATTTTTGAAAAGAATTTTTTAAATAAATTATATTGAAATGAAAGTATATCGTTTTTTATAATTAAAAAAAAAAAAAAAATTTTTAAAAAAAAAAAAAAACACCAGAAATTTCCCCAAAAAAAAAGAGATAACATGAAAATATGGCGGTGGAAACTAACACAATCATGGCCTAGATGGCGATACAAATTAGCTTAAAGCATTATTTTCTTTCATTGGGAGCAAGAATTCCAGCAACAATTTATTGCTCATTTGGGCACGTGTTCACTTACAGATATTTTTGACAAATGATGTAAAAAAAAAATATTTAAATAAATTACTTTTTTTGAACAGGTAATCATTTTCATGAGTACGAGTAGTAATCGGCATCGTGGCATCGTACGATTATAATCGTAGAACCGTAAGAACTATAATAAATATGGATAACTCAAATTATTTCTGTTAACACCATAAAAGAAATACTAAATTGTCGATGTGTGCTTAAGAAATACGCGAATAACTTCCATCAACCGGCTCTCGGCTGGGAAGCAAAGTTTGGGAGCCAACAGCCGGCACTCGGCTGATGACTTATTAAATCGCGGAAAAATACCTATGCGGATCAAAAATAGTAATAATGTCAAACAAACTTTGCTCCCAACCAAGTAAAAAACCATGCAAGGATTAATGCATAAGAGCAATTCGCATCTAAGGGATCTCCATGGTAATAAAACCGCTAAATGCTTAAGAAACTGCTTTTCGAGGCCAAAAATGAGCACACATGAGCACTACATTACCATGATTATGATAATACTGAACCGCGATAAATACCATGGATGACCATTAATGAAGAACTTAGATCCGCAACGATATTTTTCCGCGATTTTATGATTTGTCATCACGGAAAGTGGTTTGAAACATTCCTTATGATCTTGGCTATATTATTTACCATTGAAGAGATTGCGGTGTGACGCTATAAAATTATTCTATGGTATCTTTTTGCGATATTTTGTCGTGAATAAAAATGTATATTCTTCATGTTCCTCCTCCCGCGAGTTCTTTGGCTTAAGATATGACCATCGCTTCCACAACTTGCTTATAATTCTAAAAAAGAATCCATTCGCGAACTCTTCAGATCAATATGAACCAAAACGGTCTTCGATGGTATTCATAACCTTAACTAATTAAAATAGTAAAATAAAATCGTTCATTTCCAATTGCAGAGAGACTTTACATTGACAAACATAACAAAAAATTAGTACAAAATTATTTTGGTATATTCTTTATTAATAGCTGTGTGAATTTGTAAAAAAAAAATTATTACAATTGGCTTTCAGCTTTGCGTTGGGAATGTAAAAATAAAACAGCATCCAAGTTTTCGGCCTTAAGATTGGTGCGCCGGTCTTCCAAGACTCGATTAGCCGAAAAAAACCCAAAACTGAAGGTTTTAAATGATTTTCATTCAACAATTTAATTCTTGCTTTAAACAATTTAGCCGAGTGATTACCAAACTAAGCAATAAATGGCGCCACTGTTTTGGCCATTTGGGTTATTTAAGCCACGTTAACTATTTAGTTCAATACACAGATTAGGTTTAGGTTCGGTTTATTGGGCGGCATGTTGCCGGTAAGAATGACTGTCACACAACGGCAAAGAGTTATATACATTAGAGATGTACATAAAATGGCGAAAGTATCGAGCATCGGTAGTTGTTAGTGATGTGTGAACTAGATAGAGGAGCTGGATCTGTGATTGGAGCTGGATGAACTGGGACCGCCACAGCCATTTGACTGATAACTTTGTTATATGGCAGCTTTACAATATTTTGATCCGATTTCGATCAAACTCGCCAAAATTGTGTTGATACAGATAATATTCATCACTGGAAACTATGAAGACTTTAACTTCTATTTTCCTTCTAAAACAGTGGTGCCCAAAACGCCCAAAGCCTATCCTATGGGATAGGAATTCTGAATTCTGCCAGCGTCGCAGCCGACACACCCATGGAGAGAGAGAATACGTGTGTTCAATAAATAGCACGCTCGGCGGCTTGCTCTCTCACGACCAGTGTTGCCAACGCCCCTACCCAGAAAAAAGACAGAAAACGGACAGATTTTTTTTAAAAGGACAAAACAACGGGACAAACTATTTTTTCTTATTATTATTATTATTATTATTATTGTTCCGATTAAGCGTAATCAACCACCCCAAATGGCTGGTACACGGCGATTAAGTTTGAAAAATTTGCTATAATTTGATGAAAATTTCTCTTCACAGGCCAATTTAGGCGCTTTTGGGTTTGCTGATGATGCTCCATTGATTTTTTTTAGGCGACCTTAGTATGTATACTGTCGCATAGAGCTCAAAATTACTGATTTTGTTGCTCGGTGTAACCTCCGTAATTTTTTAAAAGCCAAAAAAACAGCAAAATGGTTGTTCCGCGATATCTTGAAAACAAGAGCTGATGGAGAAAAACCGAGACCAGTTTTGGAATCAGTGCACATAACTGGATCAGAATTTGTCATCAATAAGGCTGACCAAAATGTGTGTTGGCGTGCTATATATAAATATATATATATTTTTTTTTTGATACTATTACAATTTCGGAGTTTCCTCTAGAATTGAACTGCACTATTTCCACGTCAAAGTTTCTTGTATAACATTTATTTGATTTGAAATGATTTAATAATTCCAGCACAAATATTCAATTTCGCCCTTAATTTGCTGCATAATTTTCAAACCATTTTTTGTTCAACATGAATTCCCAATATTTATTTTTATTTTTATTTGGCTTGGCATTTTTGTCATGAAGCTAAACGAAATTCTACAATTTTAGATTGAGCACAAATACATTTTACCGTCAAAAAAAGGGTTCAAAACGCGGGGCACACTGAGTGATAGAGCAAAGAGGTTGATTCATTAAATTGTTTCAGTGTTTCTGTCCGATTGCTGTACAAGTAAAAAAAGCTTTAGGCCAATATAAATGCCTTGACTCAAACTGAAATTAATTTCGGGTTTAGTTTATAAGTTAATAAACAAAGCGCTCGATTAAGGCAGCAGGAAATAAGACCCGAAAATATAAAATGAAACAAGGAAGAAAGTTAAAGTCGAGTAGCCCGACTTTAACATACCCGACTTCGATATACCGTTACTCATGAAAAACGATGCGTAACAGAAGTTCGGCTCCATCCGTTGTGTGACCATCCAGAAAGTATGCAACATTTTTTTGGAAGGGTGGGAGCGGGTGGAAGGGGGCTTGGTTCACTTTTTTGCTCATAGCTTGAGAACCGTTCAACCGATCTTTATCTTTTTCGGCAAATCGATTTATTTTGCTAATTACTAACTATCTCTAGAAAAGTACGAATCGTCTATCTTCAAAACTGTGGGAGATATAACGTTTTTTTCCAAATTGCGGGGGCGGGAGGGGCGTGGCCAAAATTTGAAACAAACTTGATCTGCGTGCAGATAAAAGAAGCATTTGTCCCATACATGTCAAACCTCTATCTCTTACCATCTCTGAGATCTGGGTGTTCATACAGACGGACGGACGGACGGACGGACAGACGGACAGACGGACAAGGCTAAATCGACTCGGCTGTTGATGCTGATCAAGAATATATATACTTTATATGGTCGGAAATGATTCCTTCTCCCTGTTACATACATTTGCACAACTTCATGATCCCCTTTTACCCTTTTTTAAAGGGTACAGGGTATAAAAAGGCCCCAAATTTGGGGTGTTATTTCATAATAAAACAGTAGCCCAATTTGAAGTATGAAATAAGGCCCCACTGCGATGAAATAAAGCCCAAAAAAAAATTAAAGAAGGCCCCAAGTTTGGGATGTTATTTCATATGATATAATATAATACTCCAATTTAAAAAATTTGATATACAAAAATCGCTCGATTTCTTGTCTTATTTCCTTATAAAATGAAACAGGACCCCAAAATTAGTTTTGCGGTCTTATTTCATTTGTTCTTTTGAGGACTTATTTCATTTTGAAATTTTATATAGGAAATAATGCCCCAAAAAAGGAAATAACGCCCCAAATTTTATCAAAAAATAGTGGTTTTTGTTTTCTATATAAATTGTTGGGGCCTTATTTCATTTTATTTTTGGGGCCTCATTTCATTGGGGCCTTATTTCGCAGAGCCCTAAATTAATAATCTCTGAAAAACTTTGCGAGATGTGTAGAGCAAATTTTAAAATTTTACTTTCAAGTATAGCATTATTTCAAATCAAATAATGTTGTGCACGTCATTTGTATTTTGCTATTGCTTTGAAGCTCTGTAGTTAAATCGCACACAAATTTTAATATGTTCTTAGTTATTTGACATTTGACGAAAAGAATTCACATATTTGTATTGGGTTGCCCAAAAAGTAATTGCGGGATTTTTCATATAGTCGGCGTTTATAATTTTTTAACTGCTTGTGACTCTGTAATTGCGTTCTTTCTTTTGTCAGTTATTAGCTGTCACTATTAGCTTGCTTTAGAAAAAAAGTGCGCGTAATTTTGTTTACATTTGTTTGATTGGCGCCCTTTTTAATATGGAGTCCACAAAAGAGCATTTTCGTCATATTTTACTTTATTATTTCCGTAAAGGAAAAAGCGCAGAGAGAGTTGCTAAAAAGTTACGTGATGTGTATGGTGATAAAGCCTTAAAAGAAAGACAGTGTCAAAATTGGTTTCGCAAATTCCGTTCTGGAGATTTTTCACTTAAAGATGAGCCACGTTCAGGTCTGCCAAATGAAGTTGATGATGACCAAATCAAAGCATTAATCGAATTGGATCGTCATGTAACTGAGCGTGAGATAGGAGAGAGAGTTAAATATACCAAAATCTACCGTTCATTATCACATACAAAGTCTTGGACTGGTGAAAAAGCTTGATATTTGGGTACCACATGAATTGAAAGAAATTCATTTAACAAACCGAATCAACGTTTGTGATATGCATCTTAAACGCAATGAATTCGATCCATTTTTAAAGCGAATCATAACTGGAGATGAAAATGGATTGTTTACAATAACGTTAATCGAAAACGATCATGGTCCAAGCATGGTGAACCAGCTCAAACCACTTCAAAGGCTGATATCCACCAAAAGAAGGTTATGCTGTCTGTTTGGTGGGATTGGAAGGGTGTGGTATATTTTGAGCTGCTTCTAAGGAACCAAACGATTAATTCGGATGTTTACTGTCAACAACTGGACAAATTGAATGCAGCCATCAACGAGAAACGGCCAGAATTGATCAATCGTAAAGGTGTCATTTTCCATTATGACAACGCCAGACCACAAAAACTTTCGGCAATGATGAGGCTATAAAATCGCACTTGGTTCAGTTTTTTGCAGATAAAGGCCAGAAGTTCTATGAGCGTGGAATACAAAATTCGCCGGGAAGATGGCAAAAAGGTTATCGAACAAAATGGAAATTATATATTTGATTAAAGTTCATTCTAAGTTTGATTAAAAATGCATTTACTTTCTTTTGAAAAATCCGCAATTACTTTTTGGGCAACCCAATAGAACAAAACCTGAAATTTTAAAAATTAATTAAAAAAAGAAACCTTCGATGACCGACTTAAATGTACACTAGTGTGCATAATTATTTTGACAAGAAAAATTCATAAATAAACCATTATCAGGCATGTTCTCAATTCCACTTCCACGCAACCTTTCGAAAGTGGAATTGATTCATGTTCTCGCAACACCAAAACGAACAAGTTTTTCGTTTTGAAACGTAATGCTTGTTAGTCGGTGGAATGAAAAGTAATTGCCAAATTACACACGCTTATAGTTGCTAGATGTACATAAAGTAAATTTTTCTTAATTCTGTGATCAATTTAGAAATTGTTAGTGAAATTTAATTGGCATTCTAGTCTTTAATTGATTTATAAAGACATTTTTTGTTTAATGTGTCCAGATTTTGGCTGTGCAAACAAAAACGAATAGTGAAACATAAAAGTCAGCCTCTCTCATTTCTGACTGTTCCATTTTCGATCGTTTCGCTTGGAATTCTGGTTTCTCTCTTCTCTCTAGTGCCATTTTCGCTTGTTCCAGTGGAATACAAAAAGTAAAAGGAGAGCCATTTCATTCGAAATTCAGAACACAAAAACAAAACCGAAGCGGAATTGCGTTCGATTTACTTTTCAAAAAGAAGTGGAATTGAGAACATGCCTGTATATCTTTTAAACAAAAAAATCCTAAAATTTTGAAATTAATATCAGATACTGGTATAAAAGTATGCTTTCAATAACACATAAGTAGAAAAAACGATAGCGTAAGTTAAAATCGGCTCTAACCGACTTCGATATACCCGTTACTCATAAAAAAACATGTTTAACAGTGCTCCTGCGTTCCTTAGTGTGACCATCCCAAAAATGATGCAACATTTTTTTAGGGTGGAAGGGGTGGTAGCGGGGGCTTGGTTCACTTTTTTGCTTATAACTTGAGAACCGTTCCTCCGACCCTTCTCATTTCTTCGGCAAACCGATTTATTTTGCTAATTACTAACTATTTCTTGAAGGTACAAATCGTCAATCTTTAAAACTGTAGGAGATATAACGTTTTTTCAAAATTGTGGGGGCGGGAGGGGGCGTGGCCAAAATTTGAAACAAACTCTGCGGTGCAGATAAAAACAATTTTTGGCAAAATAGTTAAAACTTTATCTCTTACCTTCTTTGAGATCTAGGTGTTCATCAGACGGACGGACAGACGGACGGACGGACGGACGGACAGACGGACAGACGGACAAGTCTATATCGTCTGGTTGCTGATCAAGAATATATATACTTTATATGGTCGGAAATGATTCCTTCTGCCTGTTTTACATCCAATCCAAAAAAAAAAAGAAAAAAAAAAAAAACCAAAAAACAAAAAGTAATTAATTTTTAAATTTATATTCCTTGCAGGAGATAAAAAAACAAACCCCAAGGAAATTTTAATGGTTTAAACCAATCCATAAAGGCTGGAAGGACAATGCCAATAGTAAAATGTTAGGACCCATTTTTTTTTTTTAAATCAAAGAAAAAAATAAAAAATTTGGCGGTTGGCAATCTTAATCATTTAATTTGTTCCAAGTAGATTTGTTTACATCAATTTTTGAATATGATATCTCAAATGGCCGCCTCTGGCGTTGATGGCGTATTGTGCCCTTTTTGCAGCATTTTCCATCGATTTCGCCAACATTTCGGCCGGAATAGCGGCTATTTCTTCACGAATGTTGTCCTTGAGCTCTTCTACGGTCCTTGGCTTGTTAACGTAAACCTTTGACTTCAAATATCCCCACAAGAAGAAGTCAGGCGGCGTCAAATCGGGCGAACGCGGTGGCCAGTCCAAATCACCACTTTTCGACATCAAACGGCCCGGAAACAATTTCTTCAGAAAATCGATTGTTATGCGACTTGTGTGCGGTGGAGCGCCGTCTTGTTGAAACCAGAACTGCCTCATACGCTTTCGACGAATAATTGGCATCACAAAATTGGTCATCATGTCGCGATAACGCTCCTGGTTGATGGTAACAGCATGGCCATTTTCATTTTGGAAGAAAAACGGCCCAATGACCGTTTTCGCACTAACGCCGCACCAAACTGTGACTTTTTCGTCATGAAGAGGCACTTCTTGAATCTCCTGAGGATTTTCAGTGGCGTAAATACGGCAATTTTGCTTATTTACGGTCCCATTCAATGAGAAATGGGCTTCATCGGACATGATAATTTTGTTCCAAAATTGCTCGTCATCTTCGGCCATTTCGATGACTCTTTGGGCCCATTCCAATCGACGAGGCTTGTCCGCAGGCAACAATCTTTGCGTCAATTGAATTTTGTACGGGAACAAATGCAAATCAACGCGAATAATCCGTTGTAAAGTGGACCGAGCCATGCCCAACTGCTGAGAACGGCGTTTTTGGGATGTTCTTGGGGACCTCTCAACACTGGCTCGTACGGCAGCGATATTCTCGGCCGATCGCCTTGGTCGACTTTTTATTTGGCCTCTTCGGATTAGAAAGAGCCTCACCAGTCGAAAATTTTTCGTATAAACGCTTAATGGTGTTCTTAGAAGGCGCACTTTTCACATTTTTTAATTTTTTAAAAGCACGTTGAGTTTTCACAATTGACTTGTTCTGTTGAATGTAAATTTCAACTATTTCAGAGCGCTCGCGTGGCGTGTATTGTTCCATGGTAAAAATCTGCTTGGACTGACGCTTCAAACGCGGTATGTCATTAAGCGATCTGACATCTCTGTCAAAAGTTATGGCGTTGCCAGATGGGTCCGTCGAATATGGGCAACCCTGTAAAATATTTTTTTACATGTAAAAAAAAAACACAAAAATTTTAACTTTACAATAAAACAAAAAAAAAAACAACAAAACAAACCGGGGGCCCTCCACAAGGAAAAAACAAAAAAGAGAAGCTGTACTCTTAAAAAACTTGCTCACACATAAAAAAGGAAAAAAAACCAAAAAAAAAAAAAAAAAATTTTAAAAAAAAATTTTTTGATTACAACCAATTTATTAAAATCATTGGTGGAAAAAAAGCGATATTTAGCTGAAAATAAAAATAATTAAAAATACAATAACATTCTG
The DNA here is from genome assembly GCA_018904235.1 of Lordiphosa stackelbergi. NCBI lineage: Eukaryota > Metazoa > Arthropoda > Insecta > Diptera > Drosophilidae > Lordiphosa > Lordiphosa stackelbergi. The sequence continues at coordinate 49,488 of JAEIFU010001563.1, read as the reverse complement.
CTTCTGTTGACACAATTATTTGCTAAAGCAGATCTGATCTGCTTGGACTAAAATCTGCTAAAGTATTGCTGCGATGTGATTGTTCCCGGAACTTTACACAAAGCGATCTTCAAAATTTCATTAATCTGGCTCACACGATTTTAGTAGCAATTGAAACTAGAAAGCCATGTAAACATTACCCCGTCGTCGAATTTTTGATTTGTTGAGCTAAAATTAAAACAATTTACAATTTGTTTACCTTTTTTTCTATGTTAGCAAACTGAGTAAATGCATCAGCTGATTGCCAATGGATGGTGGATGTTGGATGTGGCCAGTGTGATTCGGTGTTTCACATCTTTCAAAAATTCCATTCGTTCCCCAAAGATGTGCTCTGTGAAAAAACCATATTAACCTCTGGCGTTCAAATCGGGTTCTCAGTCCATGGGTCACGAGTTTTCTATGAAATTATAAATAATTCGTTGGTATTTGTACTGGTGCTGTGTTACACTTATGAGTTTACTGTAAACAATGGTAAAATTAACTATTTTTATTGATTGGAGCATTTTCAACCATCTTCTCTGATTAAAGCTGCGGTGCTACCGTTATGAGACTTTTACTGCACCTGACGGTAAGTTCAATCCACGATTATGGGTTGGAGCATTTTAACCACAGAATTGGTTGTACCTACAAAATTTGTTCTGTGTAATTTGGTATTTTTAAATATTTTCCAGCAACTTTTTGTATGATGTTTAATTTTTTATTAAATAAATTTTTAATTCAACATACTCAAAAATCCCCTCTCAACCCCGCCGCTGCATTCCATTCATACAATTTTCACTCCAATGTGCTCTCTCCCACACTTTATGCGGTTACTCACTCACTCTGAGAGCGATAACAGCGTTGAGTCACTCACTCAGTGTGTGGTTAACAGACCCGGTTTGAGTTAACAGTGGGCTGGAACTGTCTCTGGCTGGTCCCGCTGTTGGTTTATTCTGTTTTGGCATTTTGCGCTGTGCGGAACGTTTTGTATCTCGGTTGCGGCTGCTCGACGTGAAATTTGTTGAGTTTCGTGTTGCGTATCTACCGTATCTGCCGTATCTCCGGTCAGCATTTGTTACTCACAAAATGCTAAAGTGTTAGTGTCAATTGAATTTGTGTGACCTTTGATTGAATTCAAATTACCCACAAAAAAAAAAAATAAGCAAATCATTTTGCAATTAAACCTCATTAAGCCGGGTCAATGTTTTAATTGCGCGGGAATACTTAAAAACGATTTTTGGCAGCAGAACGAAACTTCATTAAAATTGTTCAAGGGGGTAAAGAATTTTTCATTATCAGGCGCTAAAAGGATTACACGCCAACCCGTTCATCTTCATCAACAGCCTCCAACGCCCAAATATTTGCGCACTTTCGCACTAACGGTAAGTTGAGCCCGCCCTGCCGCACCCCGGACCAATTTTATGTGTTGGCTTTCGCGCAACCCAACAACAACAACAACAACAATAAAATGTTTTATGTCCGCGACCTCTTTCAAGAAAAAAAAGGGGCTTGGAGGGTCAATATGTTCTTTTGTAAGGTTAAACAGTGCTTTGTGCAGGATTTCGGACCATAAAACGAAATTGTTTTGAATTATTGAGTTTGGAAACGCAGAAGACCTTTTTATTTAATATAATTTATATTTGAAACATTAATGGCCCACCAGGACCAACAGACAAAAAAAAAGGGACTCGAATAGGTGTCTGGGGGCATTAACAGTTAACATGTTGCGGTTTTTGATTGGTGCAAAGAGTTTTATCATCGAGAGGCTGGAGGGTTCATTGCCGGAGGAGCAGCTGGGCTGGGTAAAAAGGCGTTTTATCAAGTGAGTGTGTGTGTGGGGGGAGGGGGGGCTGGGTTAGTCAGAACTTGATAAGAGAGTTTTATGTTCGAAAAAGGGGTTTGCCCTGGTACTTACTTACATGCATATGCAAATGGAATGGCATGGCCTGGTGTGTGTGTGTGGTGGGTCACTGCACTAAATGACAATGGAGTTGGGGTACAGTTCAAGTCCAAAGTAGTTGCTTTAGCTTACCAAATCAAACAGATTAGTCTTCCGTTTAGTTCTTAGCTAGTGTAAACTAGTATTTGGTTGGTTTATTTCTTAAAAAGGGCTACAGTGACTTCTGATTCTGAAACTATCGGATAGAGGCTCCTATTTAGAGTGAACATAAAGCCATCAAGGATAATTTGGTTAAATCTGAGAGAAAAATCAAGAATTTTCGTACTTAAATCAAGAATTTTCAGTTTCAAAACTTCAATAAGCCCAAAATTTTTGATTTAAGTACGGAATTTCTTGATTCAAGAGCGTTTTGGATATGTTAAGCACGATTCGGGATTTTTTAAAGAACTTTTGGAGCTCAAAATAAGCATGATCTATACTTATTTATGTTAGCTAAGAGCGATTTGTACTTAAAGTAAGAGCTCGTTTTTACATCAAGAACGAAATGATCTTAAATTTAAACTTTTTTTCTTGCACAATGGTCCCAAAGTCGATTTTTTTGGCATAAAGTCCAAAAAAAAAGTTGCGATTTGTGGAAAAATTGATTTATTTTTTAAAAGAGTATATCCCAGCGGTCATAGAATCGAAAAATTTTATTATGAAATGCAGCCCTTAAAGTTTTGCGAAGCCCTGAAAGTCAGCCATTCATTTAACTCCGCACGTGGCTTTTGTTGTGGAAAAATTTTGTCTAAGTTTATTGCCTTCAAAATAAACGAAAATTGATTAAAACAATTGAAGTAAACTATGGAAAATAATGTCCAAGGTATGTTTAATGCAATTTCGATTCAGTTTGTTCTATATATGTGCTTTGTCCTCTCTTTTATGTGTTTTTGTTGTGTGTTGTTTTAGGCGAGCTTAACCTCTAAATAATTCTGTTTCGTGGAGTAAAAGTTTGGTGGATTGTCGTGGATTGTCGTAACTGTTAATGCAATATTGTTCATTAAAGTGTCCTCTTTACGATAGTCTAATTGGTTTTATCACGAATTTTCACAAACCCGCGAAATCACGATTTTTTCAGACCACTTCGAGTTTGAGCATTAAGAATTGATTGAAGAACGCATGCACGAAAAAGCAGTTGTCAGAATAATATGCACGACGTTTTTCATTGAGCTATGGACTCTCGCGATCCACTGATCTCTAGTTTATGTTTAAATAAAAGAAAGGCACAAAATAAAAAAAGATACCTCTTCCGACTTCCCCTCTTTTACATTAAGTTGTAGTATGGACCCTCTTTGTGATGAAGATAATACTGTTGATACCGATTCGGATAGATCCGATATTGAGAATAAATACTGTTTACATTTAGATTCTGAATTTAATGATTAAAAATATATACCTAATTAAAGTTGTGTTAAAAGATTAGCTTCTGTAAATATTGCATTTATTACATCATCAAAATCAGCTAGATTCATGCTAGTCGGCCCGATCGGTTATATGGCAGCCATTTATAAAAAAATAGTCTAAGTTGAACAAAATTGGTTAGGACACCTCGAGAGCCTAAAATACGTGTATAAACTGAATTACAGCTCAATAGTTTGAAAAACAACAAAGTTAGTGAAAATCGGCCAGATCATTTATATGGCAGCTATATGAAATAATAGTCCAAATTGAACCAAATTTGGTAGGATACCTTGGGAGCCTAATATACGTGTATAAACTGAATTTCAGTTCAATAGTTTAAAAAACAACAAAGTTAGTGAAAATCGGCCAGATCGTTTATATGGCAGCTATATAAAATAATGGTCTAAGGTGAACGAATATTTGTAAGTCGCCTTGGGGGCCCGAAATATGAGTATAAGCCAAATTTCGTGCAGAAATCTTTATAATTAGACTTTATGCCAAAAAAATCGACTTTGGGACCATTGTGCAATGTAGTGCAGAAAAATTGTTGGACTCTGCGTAGACTGGAAGTTTGATTTACGTAAAAAACCGAAAGTTTTATACAAGCGTAAACTTAATTTATAATAAAAAAAAAAATGTATCAATCTTTAGCGCCGCGGGGGAAAATTTGAAACAAAAAATCGCGCAAGATTTTTTGTATCAAATTTTCACTATTTCTTACTAAAAACCCAAATTTAATAATATTTACAAAAATTTGGGTGCTATTTCATATTTTGGAAATTGGGGTATTATTTCATATGAAATAACACCCCAAAATTGGGGCCTTATTTCGTTTTATCGTTTGGGGGACTTATTTCATTGGGGACTTATTGCCTGCAGCCCTCAAAATCATTGGCCGTGTTCAGCAGCACAAATCGATGAGAAAAATATCGATGGATCTAGTTCAATTGTTAAAGTAAAAGAATGTGATGTGCAATTATGATTGCTAATATTTGTGATTTTGATTAAAATCAAAACGATAGCATTCACACATACCATTTTTACCTTAAAATTTTATCAAAGCGTTCAACATAAGCCAATTAACTTTTTTCTGATGGATGATGTTTGGTGTTTGGGTGAACAAGGCCATTGACTTTTCAAAGAAAATATCAATTCTGAAAATACTATACTATCAGGCATACTTCCGGTTGTCGTGTTTTGTGTTCTTAATTCCAATGAAATTACTCTCTTATATACTTCTGGAGGGTATATTAAAAACACGAGCCGAGAGCCAAATGCAACTACTGCCCTTTCCAAAATCTCCAGTGTTACTTTTTATAACCTTGAGAGGGTATATTAAAATTGTCCGGATGTGTGTAACGCATAAAAGCATCTCCGACCACATAAAGTATATATATTCTTGATCAGCATGACGAGCTGAGTTGATATTGCCATGTCCGTCTGTCTGTCCGTCTGTTTCTATGCTATCTCCGCCCTCAGTTTTGAAGCTATTTTAAGCTAACTTTGAACGAAGTATTTTGAAACAAATACGCTGCACATTTGTCGAAACCGGCCGGATCGGATGACAATAGCATATAGCTGCCATAGGAACGATCGATTGAAAAACTGGTTTTAGAGAGAAAAACTTTTTTGTTTTCAATGCTATCGCTCGTAAACCTTGTATTTATAAGTTTTCTATGCTTTCACATATTTCCATCAAGTTTTATGAAAATCGGACAATTATATAGTATAGCTGCCATACAAAAGATAGGTCTGAAAAAAAGTCTTAGTGGGAAAAACTTTTTTGTTTTCAATGCTATCGCTCCCAAACTTGTTACTGATCAATATTATATACTACCACACAATTCTGACAACTTTGATCCAAATCGGATGACTATAGCATATAGCTGCCATGGGAACGATCGGTCGAAAAAGTCGTTCTAGTGAGATAAACTTTTTTGTTTTCAATGGTAGCGTGTTTATACTCTCTAGTTATGACTATTATCTGTTTCAATACAATTTTGGGGAGTATGATCAAAATCGGATGAATAACATATAGCTGCCATATTGGAGGTTTATAACTTGACCCTGACCTTTTTGCTTAAAATTTAATGTCATTAGAATTATTTTCTTCATATTGATGGGAAATTAATGTAGATATAATCCATTATGTAATGGCAATTTGCTCCGCTGTGTTTAATGCTCAGGCACATTTTGCTGTTCTCTCCATTTGGCCGGCCCTGGTTTAAGCAAATTTTCTACGCTCTCTCTCACTCTAGAGCCTGAGATGGCTTCCTTTGGCCAAACTTATAAAGCTGATGTCTTCATTCTGTTATATCTTCATAGCATTGAAAACTAATTTGATGTGCCTATAAGTATATAAAGTCTGAGTTGCATACACTTTAAACCTCTAGCCCCAAGTCAACATAAATCCAATTTCCACACTCACCTTCGGAACCAATTTCAATCTTCAATATTGACAGCATAAATCGAATTTCCCAAGAAGCGTCTGAGCTGAGACCAAAACCCCAAACATTTGCCAGCGTAGCTAATTAATATCCATTTTACTTACAATGGAGGAAAATTAATTTCCACAACACAAGACACACAGACAGATGCACAAAATGTGGCGCCCTGAGAACATTACAAATGAATGAAAGAAAAAGAAATATATATATATATATATTTGATATCTGTGGCTAATAAAAATTCCTGTTGGTCATTTGGTGGCTTCTTTTATTATCATTTTTTTACGGTCCTCAGAGCAGAGCAAACTAGACGCTCCCGTTCCTTTTGTTGAACTGTTTGCTTATCACTTTGCCTACACAATTTTTATGTCTGTTTGGTGCTTTGTTTCTGCCCTGGTAGAGCGCTTAAGGATTTGGGCTTTTTGGGATAATCATCAGCATGCAGAACCATGTTCCGCCAAGTTCGCAGTCGTTCAAGTTCAGTGAAAGCGAAAACGAAATGTGTGTTGTGTCTCGGGGTGGGTTTCATAAAAACACAAAAAAAAAAAACAAGAGAACATTTGAAAATTGTTGTGCAGTTGAAAGTTTAACCAAGGACTAGGCTCTTCATTTTGTAGCCAGATTGTTTTTATTTAAATTAGTTTTAGATATTCTTCTGGTCTGAAGGGTTGCCGTTGCCCGTTCAAGTGTTACAACAAAAATAAAAATTGATTTTTGGTCTTTGGCTGAGATTTTGCACAACTCAACAAAAAAATGTGCTTGTTTTTATAGCCAGCTCAGCTGCTTTATGCTTAACCAGTTCCAAGGAAGTCGAGAATAAATACATAAACAGCCGCGTCTGAGATTCAAATTTCAGTGTCGACCACCAAAGTCGGGGAGATGGATAAATTTTCAAGTCTATCAAAAAGTTGTTTCTCAGAGTCAAAAGTTGTATCCCTTGTCAAACAAAAGAAAAAAATATTTAATGACAGTTTATTAGGGGGCCCATCTAGATCATTTCCCTCTCTCTCTCTTCTCGTTCTATTACACTTTCAACCTTTTGGCTGGCCAAAACTTTTTTTGTCTCAACTTCCCATCAACAAACAACTTTCCCAAGCCAACACCCAACCCATCATCCACATCAACAAACTCAAGTTATGCTGGCCACTTGGAGTAAAAATGTGTTTTATCATTTATCAAAATTTATCCAGCAAATGTCATTTACATGGAAGATTTTGGGGGTTTTTTTCTGTTGGGAGGTGAAAGGAAAGGTTGTAAAAACAGTTTGTTAGCAGAAAAGAAAAGTGAAATAAATTATGTTGGCATTTGGTGTCTACATATCAGCATATGATGTGTTGATGAAGCTATCAAACTTAACACAGATTAAGTGTTGAAAATTGTTAAATGGTAAATAAATAAATGTGTTTTTGTATTTATATTGAAGCTAAAAATAAAACAACCTTTTTTAATATCTAAAATTCTAAATAACTGAATTTTAATTTAACACTGTGTCACATTTTTGAACTCAACAAAGTTGATAGAGTCGAACCAACAAATTCTGAAAGAAATAGTTTGCTAGCAAATTTCATAACAAATCATAAAAATTACATCTTCATAATTAAAATTCCAAAATTTGCCCAAAAACCAAGATTTCAACTTTTTTTTTAGAGTTTTTCAACTTAATCTTGAAACCCGCAAATTTGGGCAAGTAATACAGGACGAAGTTATAGCTAATCGAAAATACACAAACCGGTGGGTTAGTATCAAACAAACTTCATTAATTACTCTTTCATATGTCCAAAAGCATTTAAAACTGTCATAACAGAGGTGCCACAGAAACCTCTTTCAACCAAATTCCAACCGAATTCCGTTTTCTAGGTAAGAAAGTCTTGGTTGGCAGCACCAGATGTCCCAATTGGTGTTCCATCTCTAAAACAGGGCTAAAACTCTTTCCTCATCTCACCTGGTGGTGGGTCCATCTACTGTGACTGGAATCTTTTGATTTGTGTTGTGTGTTTTATGATGCATTTTTAAATAATAATTCAATTTTAGTCGCATTCTCCGCCAATATAATGGCAAAATTTAAAATTTGTTGGCGCCAAACAGAGGAATTAGTTTCCATTTTTGATGTGAAACATCTTTAATTTCGGTACGAACGATTTTAGTAGGGGTAAAATTTGATTTCAGCGTCACGTGACGCTGACGTCATTCATATTTTGTGTTGTTTTGATTTGTGGAGTTTCCCGGCAAACACACACACAAGAGGATGGGCAGAGGGGGGAAGCGAAGAGGTAGGAAAGATGCTGAAGAGGGGCAACTGGGTGGGTTCTGGGAGAGATCTGGGTGTGATCTTTGTGGGATCTGGTGGTATTTGGGAGGGATTTGGCTGGAATCTTATCTGGGCGGGATCTGGGTAAGATCTGGGTGGGATCTGGATGGGAATGGGGGTGAGATCTTTGTGGTTTCTGGGTGGGATCTGAGTGGGATCTGGGTGGGATCTGGGTGGGATCTGGTGGGATCTGGATGGGATCTGGGTGGGATCTGGGAGGGATCTGGGTGGGATCTGGGTGGGATCTGGGTGGGATCTGGGTGGGATCTGGGTGGGATCTGAGTATCTGAGGGATCTGGGTGGGATCTGGTGGGATCTGGGTGGGATCTGGTGGGATCTGGGTGGGATCTGGGTGGGATCTGGGTGGGATCTGGGATCTGGGTGGGATCTGGGATCTGGGGGGATCTGGGTGGGATCTGGGCTGGGATCTGGGGATGGGATCTGGGTGGGATCTGGGTGGGATCTGAGCGGGATCTGGGTGGGATCTGGTTGGATCTGAGTGGGAATCTGGGGGGATCTGGGTGGGATCTGGGTGGGATCTGGGAGCGATATGGGTGGGATCTGGGTGGGATCTGGGTGGGATCTGGGTGGGATCTGGGTGGGATCTGGGAGGGATCTGAGTGGGATAAGGGTGGGATCTTGGCGGTATCTGGGTGGGATCTGGGTATGATCTGGGCGGAATCTAAGTGGGATCTGGATAGGATCTGAGTGGGATCTGGTTAGGATCTAAGTGGGATCTAGCTTGGTTGGATCTGGGTAGTATCTGGGTGGGATCTGGGCGGGATCTGGATGGGATCTTGGTTGGATCTCACCTTGGTGGTATCTGGGTGGGTGAAACATCATCATTTATCTCTGGATCAGCACAATAAACAAGACTTCCTGAAAAATGAAAGAACACTGCAGCAAGAGATCTTGATGCTGGTATTTCTACTCCCTGTTAGTTTTCTTCTTTCGAAAGAGTGCCCTTACTGATTTATATACCATTAAGAGCTTGTGATTTGAAAATAAGCTCTAAACCTAAGCATCATGTTTCACATCAGAGCCCCGTGAGTGTTAACGACACTCCGACCTTTTTTTTTTTTTTTTTTTTTTTTAAAAAATAATACTTTAATTTTAAATATAATTTAAAAATGCATCATAAAACATATTAAACAATCAAAAAATTTAATTTAAACATCAAATTAACCCATAACTAAAAAAAGGGACATTTTTTGGCGACAGATTCAGCCCTGTTTTTAGATTGGAACTTAAAATGGTGTTTAAAGATTTTCTAATAAGAAAATGAAATCTCTCGAAGTTCTGTGGCACCGACGATTTTTTCGAGAGATTTACAAATCAACCGTCGGCAAAATCTCTAGAGATTTCTGTGGCACCCCGAAAAGCTCGAAAAAAAACGAATATTAGCTGCAAAAAAGTAAAAAAATTAAATTTTGTGAGTTAAAATTTTTAAGTTAGATTTTTTCACAATTTTATTGATTTATTACAAAACCATCGATATTTTTGATAGTGACAGCCAATTGCTACCAAAAAATGGTAATTTTCGAGGTTTTTGCTGAACTTTCACAAGGGCCCGTAACTATATGAAAGACCAATCGATTGAAGTTGGGATGTTTCAACCGTTTGTTTATTTAATTCTAAGCTACGTTTTTGTTTTTCATAACTTAGTCAAAATCGTTACAGTTTTTAAGAAAAAGTTGAAAAACGGTACAAAATGAGGGGAAAACTTGAGGTTTTTAGGACGTTTTTGTAATTTTGAGTTTAAGTGGGACTATTTTGACTTGCTACTTAAAAATGTTTTGTAAACCAAGTGGAGAGCAGCAACTTCCTGTCAGATGTAAAAGAGAAACTCGAAATAGTTTACAAGATCTGGAGTTACAAGTCACAATTATAAGCTAAAAATTTCAAATTGCAATAAAAAGAAACGGCAGCTAACCAGACCAAACCCACCGAAGGTTTTTGTATTACCATTATACCCTTTCAGAACTTGTTGGTTTCGACTCTATCAACTTTTTAGTGTTGCACAGTGTAATAAACCTTCACTAGAGAGCTCGTCTGGAGGCAGAGTGTATCCTAAATATAATAAATATTTTGTTTATTTAATAAGTAAAGTTATAAGATTCATGAAATAAACAGTTAAAAAAAAAAAAAAAAGTAATAAACCTTGACCTTAGGTAGCTGGGCTTAGGTGGAAGTGCTAAAAAAATTAATAGGTTTTCACTAATAAACTTCAGTTTGTAGGTTTTTGTGAGCCATTAAAAAAATCTTAAAATAAGAAAAAATTGTTGATCTATAAAAAACAGAGTTAAAATTTCCCCTTCGCTTTTTGGTTTTCAATAGTAAAATATTAAATAGTTTATTATTGGTGTTAAAAAATAAAACTACAGAAATTATTGTTCGTCGTTAAGTAATTCGTCATAAACTTAAACAAGTGTGCCACCATAAAAATTAGAAAATTTGAAATGGGGATAAAATGATGTTTTTTGCACGTTTTCGTTCTAAATTTGTGTCCAGGAGTGTGTTTTATTATGCAGGGTTTGTACGGAAAGTAATAGGACTGATTTTCTTCCGCCGCGACTGTACTTCGAAGCGTGCGCGCACCGACTGGATTCGGTAGAGGGCGTTCCTAGCAAACGAACGAGCGGCTGGTCAGTTGTCTCCGAGCACCTGAAGAGTCAGGACAGGTGGTGCAAGCCGGCAAGAGGTGCGCGATTAAATTCTGTATGAAACTCGGTAAATCTGCGACAGAGACGTTTGCTATGATCAAGTAGGTGTTGCTTTAGCAAGAAGTGGTATGTTTCGGTGGCACCAGGGCTTTTTGGAGGGCCGTGCCGTGACCTTCGACTTCGACGCAAAATTTTGAACTCAGGTCGTCGACTAAATGTTTGTTTGATTGCCCAGATGTTAAATTTACCAAAATCTGTGGTTCATGACATTGTTACGGAGCATTTGAACATGCGCAAGGTGTGCGCGAATATGGTCCCAAAAGTGCCGCCTTTCTTGTGAACAACTACCTGACCAAGGCCGGCATCCTAACGCTTCCACAGCCGCGCTACAGCCCACATGTGGCCCCTCGGACTATTTTTTTGTTTCCTCGCCTGAAAAGACCAATGAAAGGCAAGCATTCCGGAGAATGCCTTCCGTGACGCCTTCAATGCTTGGAAATCGCTCTGGCAGCGCTGCATCGACGCAGAAAGAGCCTATTTTGACAGTTTTTAAAGAATTGTAATGTAATTGGCTTAATAAAGTCCTATTACTTTCCGGACTTGCAAACCCTGTAGAATAGCAACAAAAGCTTGTACGAAGCATCTTACTTATAGTTCGGTTTAGTAAAAACTTCGAGTGTGTGTAATCTAAGTGTAAACGTGACTTTTAAGCCCTTCCCTACCGAAATTCATCATGAGTCAGACTACTTTGACTTCAGACCAGTTTTTTTTTATCGTTTCATCTTTATGTCTTTACTTTAAACTTGTCTACCCACCGCTGCTTAATTCTTATTACATCAGAAAGTAGTAATTTCCCAACCATTTATTTTTTTTTACTACTATCTTTTGCTAATAAGTATTATGGTGACCCATTTTCTGCATGATTTTCAATTACCAAATTACTGACCTCAAAACGGAAAAAATAAATGATTCTTTGGCTTTTAAAAAACTGCTTTATCAGCGGTTGGCAGTTATGCTTTATTCTTGGGCAACAACAGTTAAATCGTCAACCGAACTGGCTATCAATAGAAATGTTTACTTTTCGATAGGCTATCAAAGCTATGCCCCCAATGAGCAAGCGAACGATAAGTCAGACCAAAAGGAAGGAAAATACAAAGACTTCAGTCTATATAAATTTGGGCCGGACAGGTTGACGTAAACCATTAATTTAGAATATTAGCATTTTGTTTATGCTTATTTATTTATAAAGAATTTATCAGTCACTTTTTTTGTCTTTTTTGTTCAATTTAATTTGTTGAGGCAGTCGACTTTGTGCTTGTTTACGGTTAGCTCTTTTTGTTTTGCTCAAAAGTTTTCCCCCAACCAGCAGCTGTCCATAATTTTAATTAAAAATCGCTTAAAATCCTTTTGGGGCAAAAACTTGGAAGAGGTGACTGAGTGTCAACACGTGCCAAATTGTTTGTGTTCCAAGTTGAAAACTTTTGTTCAAGCTACAACTTGTTTTTGTGCAAAAGTATCTGCAAGATACACTGACTAGAGAAGTTTTTTTTTTATGCGCATGCAGTTCTTTTTATCTTGTTGTTGTTGTTGTTCTGCTTGAAGCTTTGCCGCATTAACATAAACAACAACATACAGACGGATTCATAATTGGGCCCACCCGGAAAGAGGGTGGTTCTCTGGGGCCCTAAATGGGGGTGTCAGTCAGGGCGTATGATGAATTTAACGCACGTGCCTGTCACACGTCGCTGTTGCTTTTGTTGTTGTTATGCTTTTTTCTCTGTGACTATCTGTTCCACCTGAATATTTTTTGTCTACACGCAAAAAAGGAAAACGTTGATAAATTTAATATTTTTTAAGAATTTCCGTCTTTGATTTTCACCCAAAAGATTTTTCATAGCAAAATCAAAAGTCTGCCCTTCTGATTTTTGTTTATCTAAGCTTATAAATCCGTAGGCCCGACTGACTGACATATGTATAATCAACCCACAGCCAAAACTGCTTATCTTAGAGATCTAAGATTAGGCATAGAGCTTTGTTTAGTTATGCAGGCGCGCACTAAGAAAGAAAGTTTGGAAAATTTGCCCGCGAAGTGGGTGAAAGCGCCAAAGAAAACTTTGTACGGGTCACATAAAATGAACTAAGGCGGTCGGGCAATATGATGGACTAAGTTGTTTTGCTAAGAGTGCGAGTGAGAGAGGGGAACGACTCACACTCACACAAATTAGATATGTGTTGTATGTACTTGTCTTGGCTCTCTGAGACAGATACAAGCTGCTATGAGAAACATGAGTTAGAGAGAAAGAGCAATTAACAAGAGGGAGGAAGAAAGGAAGTACACACAGAACTAAATGATAGGGACGGCAATGACGGAAAAGAGTGGAGAGCGCAGGAAGAGGGAGGGGGAGAGAAATGAGACGGGACAGGAAAGAGTAGAGAGCGCTAAAAGAGGGAGGAGGGCGAAAAAGGGGGAAGGCACTTTGAATTGAATCATAATTGAAGAGTGGCTGCCATGAGGTAAACTTTTTATGACATTTAGTTCGTAATTATTGTTTCAGTGACACGGGACTTTCATATGTCGAAGTTTTGTCCAATCATATTGTCTCTTTAATATTTGCGATAGTTTTAGGAATATATACGTTCCCAATAATGGGCATGCTGTGAAGTCCATAATCTTCAGATATTTACCAGATGTGGGCGAGGGACTGAAATATCGCTAGACCCGAAATCCACTATGTGGTCGTGCGAGAGAGGTTTGCTTTCAGCATCCACTTGACGAAAGGGATTAATATATAATTATAGAATTTTCGATCGCTTAGAAAATTTTGTTGGGTCCTTTAGGACAGGATGGCCACTGCATTTACCATGCAAAATTTTGATATATTTTTTCCAGCTGTGAACTCGAAACTGCCAACAAGATAAAACAACACGATTTCTACAATTTCTTAAATTCTTGACGCGGCAAAGTCACGGCGGGTTCGGCTAGTATTATAATAAAGAAAGAACTAATTTTTCTGTGAGTCACGGCCTCATACGGAGAAAAAAGCAACTTTGTCGACTCTACCGCAATGAAAACACTTATTTGATTCATGAACACGGGAATATTTGAGCCTGAACTCGTGCTGAAAGAATCGTTCTAATTTAAAGCCGACGTTGGCGTAGTCGTAACTGTTAATTGATTACGAATTTGGTCACGGCTGCTTACAACATGGTTTCAACAGAACGGCGTCTATTGCGGGTACCGTTTGATGGACTCGGCCGCTGCAACTAATGTCCGCCAGTCGGTTCTGCTCTGTGCAAACTGGCACCAGTTTTTCACACCAAGCTTGAATACTTATGTCGTTCTGTGATTACTTGAAGTAAAAAATGTTAGTGAATAAGCCACAGACCCTTGAAGCCTTAAAAGCAGCGATGGCCAGCTAGAGCCAGGCCAAAAAGTGAGATAGTATTGGTGTGCGAAAATAAAGCGCCGAGAATTTGCTTTGACCTAATCGCTTCGAACTCTGTCGAGCGATTGACGCCTTTCTGCTCTTTTGGTCTCAGTTTCGGCCAGCGTTCGGGTCATGTACGTGTGTTTTTGCCCCTGGTGAGGAACCAAGGGCCATCCCTGCTTTAAAGCAGTGGTGCCCAGACTCACACAACAAAGCTTTGCGCTACTGTGCGTAGCATCGAAACACGAAGTAAACGTCGCACAGTGGTCCCAAATCCCAAAAAGACGGCCAAAAGTCGAGAAACGTATTTGATTTTGCTGAAAGTCTGTAATCGGGGGTTTTTGGGGTCGCTGATCTCGAATCTGATGTCAAAATTTAGAAAAAAAAATGGCGGAATCAATATGGCGTACAATTTCTTTGAAAACGCATTTAATTTAGCTGTAACGTCGAAAAACACGTTTATCGAAAATATCTCGATAGCTATTTGACAGGTTTTTTTCATATCGATTTTCGTGCTCAGCGAACCAAAATGCGTTAATTAAATTTAGAGCAATACATTTAAATGAAAAAAAAGTTGTATAATCGAACAATTTGGATGAATTGTGGAACTATTGCGTAGCGAAGTGTCTCTAATACTCCGAGTAGCAAATTGGCATCGGAAAGTATCAACACCGATATTTCGAGGATTTAAATTGATACTAACGTATCAGTTGACACTTTTTATATTATTTTTAAGTATCAATTTGACACAGGTCTTATTAATTTAATAATACAACTATCAAACTTTTTGTTCATTTTGATACTAGCTTTTATTAATTTAATATTTTTTTTATCTTTGTACTATAAATCAGTTCATTAAATTCTCATTGAAATTAAAACAAAATTTTATAAAATTTTTTTTATTTCAAATCTAAAAAATGTATTGAATACAACACTATTAAATTGAATTTGTTTAGTGTGGGGCACCCTCTAAGTGGGAACATTTTCCTGACATGGGTTGCTAAAGGTCAATATTGTATGTTTTGAGAGGTTAGATAGATGGGGCGAAATATTGTGTTAAGGAGAAAGTACCGTCTCTTCTGGGTGAACCTGCCGGTACTTGAAGTAGCTTACCCTCGAGACCTAGTAAGGAAACTGTTCGAGCTCGGTTGCATTCATGTACGTTGTCTGCAAAGCAAAAGGTCACAGTAGCATTTAGAAAAACTGGTGGCTCTGTCTAAAGAGTTAATTTTTATTTAATATATTTTCAAAAACGAAGAATATATTTACTATTCAAATACCCATTGAAACATAAGTCGTCTGGGAAAAGGGGTTCTCCATAGCCTTTACTTTTTAACTAAACACATTTTTTACAAAAAAGTAAAATCACTAAATGTGACAAGTCAAGCATCTCTAGCTGGGACGTTCGGCATTCCGTTTTACAATTCATACATTCTTAGTTCCAATAAAAAAATTTTTAGTGTCAAGTTAATTTACTTCTGCGCATCAAGTAGAATCTTCGAATTTTTCAATCTAATACTTGTCTAGGTTTCGCTATTGATACAAAAAAATGTTATGTTAGTTTCCATAAAAAAAATTAAAAAAATATAAAATTTTTTTTTTTGATTTACCATAAAAGTAGAAGCCATTTTTTCAGTAAATCGGTTATTTTTTCGCGATTCTACGCTTCAAACGTTATGTTATTTTTCATGCATGACGAGTAAACGATGGACACTTCCTCCTTATTGAGCCAGACATTCAAACTAGATGTACCACTACAACTATTCCAATCATTAAAAGTATATAAAAAAATTTTTTTCGACTTTTGGCCTGCCTTTTGGGATTTGGGACCATAATGCGTCATGACGTCAAAACATGACAACAATCAAACAAACAAATGCCTCGGGAGATCGTCGTGAGAGAGCAAGCGTGCTATGTTTAGAACACACGAATTCTTCCACTCTCTATGTCGGCGGGACCCCCGCAAAATTATGAGTTCCTATCCCACGGGATAGGCCTTTAAATTTAAGGCACCACTGCTTCACATTAATAGAAAGTGTTGGGAAATTCACAACTAACCAAAACAAGTTTTCACAATTCGAAATAAATAAAAAAAAATAATAATATCCCAGTCCATAACTTGGACTTTTTTCTTAATAAACTATACTGTAGTTTATAGCCTTGGCTAAAATTTTTCTAAATTTACAAATAGCAAAATTTAAAAATTATTTCTTTATTTAATATTGTTCTGTACCAAGCTGTACCAAATAGATATGGCAATAATATGGAGATAAGGACTGGAACACAAATGCTGTGAAACATATTTTGAGCATTTTGATAGCGTTATTTAAATATATTTTTTAACTCAATGAATACAAAGAATTCCTACTGCAAAAGCTTAAATTAATATGAAAGATTCCAGAGCGATGAGAACATCAAGGAAAAGAACCATTTGGGAAAGATTGGAGAATATCTTTGAATTTTTACTTTTCTTCCACAAATGTCTGTTTTTTACAGCACAGTGTGACCTTACTTTTTTGGTTGCTTTTAAAAGCTACCTGGTCACTCTATTTTGTGTAAAGTTTACAGTCAAAAGTTATAATTTTTTATTAACAAAATGGTTCTTAGGTTTAATTTAATTTTTTTTACTAACTTTCACTTTCTAGTGAAATAATTCAATTAAAATGAATTTAATACATGTAGAGTTCAATTTTGAATATATTTCTTTAAGCTTGGTTTTTTTGAAAAAGTTCATTTTGCTTGGAATTATAAATCAATAAAGCTTTTTTGATAAGAATTTATTTCAAATTAAATTAATTTTAAAAAATTAAACTAGTGTATTTGATTTTGCAAAGAACTTTAAATTTCGCGATTCAATTTAAAAAAGTTTTTTTTATGACCGACCTTATTTTGAATAAATAAAAATGAAATTTTTATGCAAATTGCTAATCTCTAAATGCCAAGTGTTTATTTATGGGGGAAACTCCCTGATAAAATAATTATTAAATTATAAATACTTTTTTGAGTTTCTAAGAACAACTTATCAAGCTTATCCAACACTCCAACCATAACAATAACTCATGTATATGTATATATACAGAAATGAATCACTAACTCACCACAAAAGCTATATATGTACTACATCCCAGCCACTCGCAGCACGTTCACAAAACTGATAAATAGCCTTAAATAAAATCGTAAACAATTCACAAAAATCGTATAATTCCCCCATTAACCCATAAATGTCTCTCACAGTTGCCGCTGAGAGAGTAATTGAATAAAACTCATTAAAAATGAACAGCAACACTTGTTTAAATACCTTCAAAATGGACTATAAATAGACAACAGAAACAGACATTAACGATGGAAAAAAAATTGATGATATTAAAGAATATTCAAAAAAAAAAAAGCTTGGCATTTGTTTATAAACCGCTTAAAAGAGCTTGAATGGTCAACACAGACTCCAAGAAGTGCTGAGCTAAGCTTATGAACTTGACCTTTTTGTTTCCAAATGGACGCTTTAGTAAATGGAATGCACTTGCAAAAGTGGCTGCTTATGTCATCATCAGCAACGCCAAGGTACTATGGGAAAAAAATTCGAATGTTTTGAGGGAGATCCTTTTTGTTGAATCATAAATTTTGTTGTTCTACAATAAATTCTCCAGATTTAACAGATTCTTATTAAATCGGACTTATATATCATGTAGCCCTCTCATGAACTACCTGTTGAATACAAATTCTTTGAAAACTTCTGTGTTACTTGGCTCCACAAACCACTTCTTTATTCTACACCAAAGGCAGCAGGGTTACCAACTTGCTTGCATCTTTAAGGCCGCGCGCACACATGCATCTGAAAGATGAACTGACTGCTGAGTCGAAAGCTTTGCTGACCACAGAATTTTATTTAGCCCACCTATAAATTTTGAAGGTGCGCACACATGTTGCTGACCTGAGCTGACAACTTGGTGTCGTCTCGATAACCAAAATTTATACCTGCAGAAAATTGAAAAGTGCAGAGAAAATGAAAGCAAGGGAAAACAGAATACGGGTTCAAGAGATTTTAATTGTTAGAGAAACATTGGTTGAACTTTATCATAAATATGTCTGAATGAAAATGAACAAACTAGATGGATTTGGCTACTTTCTGTTGGTATAAACAAAATATGTACTTGTGTATATGAAAACGCCCAAAAAACAGAGATGTACATATCGATATATGCAATCATAAAATCTCTTACTTGTAGCTTTGACTTTATTGAGATTGAGTCCCGTCAAAAATCTATTGGAATAGTTCAAAGGTGGATTTAACTCTCACGTGCTATTTCATGCGATAAATCTCGGAGCGAAATAATTCAGATGTTTGTTCGTTCAAAGGGTGAATTAAAATGTTCAATTAAGCGCATAGTGTGCGCACTTGTTTTCAAAAGCTTAAAGCTCTACCTAAAAATCTGCCGTCAGTTCATCTTTCAGCTGCATGTGTGCGCGCCAGAGAACGGCTTCGTTTATTGTTGGCACTCTGAGTATAATCATGTTTGTCTTTCTCCCAATGGCGATTGATCAGAGTGAGCGAAAATCACCTCATATGAACAATCTCTCGCAAAGACGCATAGACGATGCTGGCAGGTATGGAGAGAGAGAGAGAGACACAGAGAGCATTGCGCTGGGCAGTCGACGCTGAGATGCGTTTGCGTTTGCGGAATGGCTCTGATTATATTCGACGCAGAGTTTTGTTCGATGAATAAATATGAACATAAATAAACTCTGGCCGTGTTCACCAGCACAAATCGATGTCGAAAAAATCGATGGATCTAGATCAATGTTGAGATGAACGAATGTGAAGTGCAACCATGATTGCTAATTTTTGTCATTTTGGTAAAAAAAAAAAAATAGCTTTAACGCATACCATTTTTACCTTAAAATTTCATCAAACATAAGCCAATTAACTTTTTTGATGTATGATGTTTGATGTATGCTGGTGAACAGGGCCAATTTTTGTGCCAATGAGGCAATCAAGAAAAAAAAAATTGGGGGCTGAAACTACTAGCAAAACAATAGATTTAACCTCAACCTTCCGGATTAAAAAATCAAGTACAAGTCGTGCTTGATTGTACTTTAAACAAGTACAAATAGCTTATGGCACTCCAAAATTTCAAATATTAATCCGAAAAGATTCATTTCAAATACATGTAGATGTATAGATTTGACTTCCTGAGTATGAAATTTTTAAGGTCATGGTCTGACCCTCCTATCTGATGCTTGTTATAGTATAATAAAAAAAAAAATTAACAAAAGTAAAACGTCGAGTTGTAACGGGCTCGTATAGGCTTGAAAGTTTCAGTGTTGCCTGGTATCATATATTTGTTCAAAATTATTTCGAATTTCAAAACCAAAAAGAGAGATCGCACTGCTCCGATCCGATCTTTTATTTATGTTTTATTTTTATATGTCCCAACAGCCAAGACGTAGGGAACGCGTGCTAATCAAAATTTGGGCTCAATATGCCGACCAAAATAACAGCAGCCTCTTCGTCCCTTTTTCCACAAATGCAGTTGCCTTTTTGATTTTCAAAAAGGTGACTTCAATTGAAATAAACTAATAATTTTGTTATAAAAATTTGTATTTAATGAACGTGTCGTATGAGTAATTGTTTTAAAAACTTTAAGGTTTTGCCACGCCCTATGTAAATTAAAATACAATTTTATGATCCTCATAATTATTAATTATATATTAAATATAAGCTTTGGGAATGCTGAGACCTACTTTTTCCATTTTGCCGTTTTGAGGTCCGACCTAATGACCTAATGAATGAATAAGCGGGGTCGAAACTAAACCAAAATAGTTTCACTTATAATAAGGGTGCCCACAGCCTATTGCGCATAGCGAAAGCCGTGCGTATAGGCACACAAACCCTAAAAAGCCCCCAATTTGCCCTGAAAACTAGAAATTCTCTTTTTAAATCGGTCCCTAGGCGATTCACCCTAAATATTAGAAAATACATTTCTAAAACAAATTAAGTTTTTGAGTAAATTTACTAAATATCACACAAAAATTTCTTAAGTCCAGAAATTTGTTCTAAGTTTCAAAGCGATGTCTCTAAAAAGTTTTGGGGTGATTTTTCTTGGAGTGAAGGGGGAAATCTATAGGAGTTCGTACTTGGCTTGACAAAATCCAAGTCCAAAATGGATTGAGATAGATTTTGTTTTTTAAATTTTAGTATTTTTTTCAAATATAGAAAATAATTCAATTGTTACCCATAGTGCAATGTCGGCTGTTAAGTAGCTGTGGCCTAAGCCGCTTACAGACAGAACGAGGCAGGGCCGAGTCTATTGATGGACTGCTCAACTGCTGGTGGCTCTTCTGTTTGGCGGTCTCGTGTGGCGCCTGACCCAATTCTGTTGGGCGCACGTTTTTAGTGAAATACTGGGTATGATGAGTGGTGCACTGGACTTGCCTTGCCCTGCTGCTAATTGGATTAATAATGACAGAAAACCCAATGGGGCAACATATGCCAGAAATGTAAGGGATTATGCAAGTGAATTGGTTATACCAAGGCAACAAACTTCATCTCTCACTTTAAACAAAAATTCTTGGCCAAGTGGAAACAATGGTCGCTAAAATGCTGCTCATAATTAACTGGCGCCTGGCTTTATCTTTTAATGAGTCTGGAGAGACCCTCGAGCGCAAACTTAAATTAAAATCTGCAACTAAGTTTGAGCGAAATGCCCTTGCATTATAATGTTATATATATATATATGCAGCTGCATATTAATGCATTTGGTGGAACTGACCCAAATTCAAGTGACAAAAAAACCGCACCCAAAATGTAGAAAAGGAAGAATAAAATGGATTGCAACCCCTCGTTTTGTTTATGTTACTATCTTTCTCTTTCCTTTTTGGTAAGCGGAATGCCAAATATATGTACGAGCATTATTTTGAAAATTGTGGTATGTGCCGGCACGGCCTATGGGAGGGGAGGGGGGTGAGTTTTTCTTTGTCAGGCTTCAAGGGTGTTTTTTTTTTTTTTTGCAAAATTGGGTCAACAGTGCGTATGATAATTTTATGCTTTTGTACAGAGTAAAACAACAACAAACGTTTACATGTGATTGAAATATGCAAAAAAAAAAAAAACACTCACATGAAACCAAAGTAAAGAGTTGCTCCAAAGATATTTTAGACTTACCTGGAAGAAACAAGAAGAAAAGAACAAAAATTCAAAATTAGTTCAATTATTTAACTTTACACTCAAAAAAAAATAATTTTGTAAAACCAACAATTTAATCAAAATAATAATTCATTTGTTCGATAACCTTGCCACTTCCCGGCAAATTTTGTATTCCACGCTCATAGAACTTCTGGCCTTTATCTGCAAAAAACTGAACCATGCGATTTCTATAGCCTCATCATTGCCGAAAGTTTTACCATTTAAGGATCTCAAAGATCGAAATAAATGGTAGTCTGATGGTGCAAGGCAGGTGCATCAAAACTTCCCAGCCAAGCTGTCCCAGTTTTGCCGGGTCATCAAAATGTGTGTGGTGGCGTTGTCATGATGGAAAATGACACCTTTACGATTGATCAATTCTGGCCGTTTCTCGTTGATGGCTGCATTCAATTTGTCCAGTTGTTGACAGTAAACATCCGAATTAATCGTTTGGTTCCTTGGAAGCAGCTCAAAATATACCACACCCTTCCAATCCCACCAAACAGACAGCATAACCTTCTTTTGGTGGATATCAGCCTTTGAAGTGGTTTGAGCTGGTTCACCATGCTTGGACCATGATCGTTTTCGATTAACGTTATTGTAAACAATCCATTTTTCATCTCCAGTTATGATTCGCTTTAAAAATGGATCGAATTCATTGCGTTTAAGATGCATATCACAAACGTTGATTCGGTTTGTTAAATGAATTTCTTTCAATTCATGTGGTACCCAAATATCAAGCTTTTTCACCAGTCCAAGACTTTGTATGTGATAATGAACGGTTGATTTTGGTATATTTAACTTCTCTCCTATCTCACGCTCAGTTACATGACGATCCAATTCGATTAATGCTTTGATTTGGTCATCATCAACTTCATTTGGCCGACCTGAACGTGGCTCATCTTTAAGTGAAAAATCTCCAGAACGGAATTTGCGAAACCAATTTTGACACTGTCTTTCTTTTAAGGCTTTATCACCATACACATCACGTAACTTTTTAGCAACTCTCTGCGCTTTTTCCTTTACGGAAATAATAAAGTAAAATATGACGAAAATGCTCTTTTGTGGACTCCATATTAAAAAGGGCGCCAATCAAACAAATGTAAACAAAATTACGCGCACTTTTTTTCTAAAGCAAGCTAATAGTGACAGCTAATAACTGACAAAAGAAAGAATGCAATTACAGAGTCACAAGCAGTTAAAAAATTATAAACGCCGACTATATGAAAAATCCGCAATTACTTTTTGGGCAACCCAATAATGATAAATACTAGAACACTAATTTATCTGAATTCACCGGCGAAGTTGAGGCAAATATGATATAGCAGGAAAAGAAACTGATAAAAACACATCAATTGTGTCAACAAATTAGCTACTGGAATCCTAGTCCATTAAGACTATTGGCGCACTTAAGCGCGTTCGAAACCATGAAAACACTCTTAACTTGTGATCAGAATCCTTCGCAAAGTTCCCAGAATTGTGAGATTTCAAAAGTCGTGCTTTCTGTTCCATATATTTAGGTTAGCGTGGAACACCTATTCCTTAGAAGACGCATGGACTCAACTGAGTAAAAATGCCAGCAACCAGTAGGGGTGGCTATTTGGGCCGACGAAAGAATGCAGCAACACATATGCGAAATGTGAAGGCACCAAGAACAGATCAACAATTACATGAAATAAATGAAATTACGCGTGCCATAATCTCGGAACTGCGTTCTTCTCGTTTACAAGAAGCACGAGCGTTTTGAAGTCGACAACAACAACTAGAACAGAGACAAGCGCGCCGGACAGATGTTAACACACGCAGAACAATTGAACGACAACACCTACAAGTACATCGCATTTACATCGCTTCTTCCTTCGTCTCGCATTCGAGTATGAGTCAGATATTGAATATTTTGCTCATCCGAAAGTCCTGATGCTTAAATTCAAAAATAAGTCCGCCGGGATATGTGGCGCATCAGAAAAAAGTGCAACTACCGGAAATTGAGACTAACAGAACAATTGAACGGCTTGCTCATCCTCACGGATCCAGATTCCATTCGTAGTAAATCTTCATTCCTTCAAATAACTTCGTTCGGAGCTACAGAAATAATGCACAATATAGCGCCAAATGGTCAGAAATTGAATTCAACCTGCAAAATCAAAAGCAAGGAAGGACGTTAATCATGAGGATGCACGTTGCGGCTTCAATAACCTCAGTTCGCCTAAGGCCAGGCTCATCATCGGCGGGCTGGACCCCCCTTTTTGAAAAAATTTCATTTCATTTCATTGTTTACTAACATGATTTTTATACTCTGTACCGAAGGTACATAGAGTTTAATAAGTTTGTGCAAAAGTATGTAACAGGGAGAAGGAATCATTTCCGACCCTATAAAATATATATATTCTTGATCAGCATCAACAGCCGAGTCGATATAGCCATGTCTAAACATGGCTATGAACAAACATGTAAGAACAAAGTTTTTGCCACGCCCCCTCCCCACCCACGCAGAAAGAGAGAGAAGTAGAGCTAGAGACGGAGAGAGAGAGAGTGAGAGAGGGAGAGAGAGAAACTTAGAGATGAGCGCAGCAGCAGCACTGCATACAGCTCCTACTCTAGGTACAGAGTATATTATAGTCGGTCTTGACCGATTTTCTAACTTGTTATTTATTGAGATTTAAAAACCGCAATACACACCAAATTACATTAGTTACAAAATTTACAACGCGATTTTTGTTTGTTTTTTTTTTGCAAATGAGATCAATGGTAACCGACTTTTCTTTAACTCGGACTAATTACACTGTGGAACACTAAGGGCCGTTTTCTCATGTTGCTGTTTTTGCAAATCTAGGTGGATTTGTTGCGTTTCGTTTGCTCATGTTCAAGGCCAACCATCTATATGGATTACACTAGTTTACAAAATAATAAAAATTTTGCGATCCCGAACGTTTGGTAGCAATTTCTTATGCAAGTCCCCCCGCTGAGTCCAAAAATCCATATCACGATTTTTTTAGTGGGGCCGTTTTTGAGAAATCGCGGAAAAGCTAGATTTTTGATTCTGAAAAAAGTACCTTTAGAAAAATGTGTATATCTTCAGTATCGATTCATTCATTATAAAATGGTAATGCTTTCTTGGAAGGTAATTGAATGCCCTATCATTCATTCATACACCACTTCTGAATCCGGTGCTTGACTTCGGCGTTATAAAGGCTTTTATCGGCAACATTGCATTAAATTAATAATTTTTTAAAAAAAGCTAGATTTTAAGTGCGATTTTCACCACGAAAAAAATTGTGAAAAATTTATTTTATTTCTGGTCACCAAAGATTTATCTATTAAAAATACAACGCCACATAATTCATTCGAATCCGTCCAAGATTATAGAAGTTATTGGCATTTAAGTAAAAAATGGAAGGTTTTAAGTTCATGCAAATTGATTAAGTTTGATTGTTTTTGTGTTCGTCGGAGTAGGCATAGTTAACATTCAAACTATTCTATTTAAGGGCTACTACTACTACTACGACCTGCCAAAGATTTTTTGTGATTGACTTCGTTTGAAAATGAGTCTCAGACGTCAAATTGAATGCAAAAAAAAATTATACTAATAAATGGAGTAACGCTTGCAGGGGTTACATATAAAATTACTCCGCTAACAATTTCAACGACATTTACATAAATTATACGAGCTTTATCACCGGCCGAAGATACCTTTTCTCTATTTTTTTGCTCACATATGTCTTATAAAAACAAGTGAGAAAGTCGGTCAAGCCCGACTATAACATACTCTGTACCCGGTGTATATGCTGAATGCGTCGCTGCCACTGTGCTCATCTCTAAGTTTTTTGTTCTCTCTCTCTCTCTTTGATGCATGCAATGCCTCTTTTTTACACTTTTTTCTCATAACTTGAGAACCGCTCATCCGATCTTTATCATTTCTTCGCCAAATCGATACATATTGCCAATGACTACCTATCTTTAGAAGGTACGAATCATCTATCTATAAAACTGTCGGAGATATGACGTTTTTTTAAAATTGCGGGGGCGGGAGGGGGCGTGGCAAAAATTGAAAATAAACTTGATCTGCCTGCAAGTAGAAGAAGCATTTGTCCCATACATGTCAAACCTCTATCTCTTACCATCTCTGAGATCTGGTTGTTCATACGGACGGACAGAGGGACATGGCTATATCGACTCGGCTGTTGATGCTGATCAAGAATATATATACTTTATAGGGTCGGAAATGATTCCTTCTTCCTGTTACATACTTTTGCACAAACTTAATATGTAATGACCGCAAGCGCAGCACAATTTATTAGTATATTGATTCATTTTTGACTCTTGCGCTAATTTTTCAACCTAAGTCAATCACAAAAAAATCTTAACCAGGTACAAAATAAATTTTGCAGGTCATAGTAGCCCTTAAATAGCATAGTTTGAATTTTAAATATGCCTCCTACGACGAACAGTAAAACATTTAAGCCAAGTCAATTTGCATGAACTTGAAACCTTCCATTTTTTACTTAAATGCAAATAACTTCTATATTCTTGAACGGATTTGAATGAATTATGTGACGTTGTATTTTTAATAGATAAATCTTTGGTGACCAGTAATAAAATAAATTTTTCACAATTTTTTTCGTGGTGAAAATCGCACTTAAAATCTATCTTTTTTTAAAAAATTCATAAATTTAATGCAAAGTTGCCGATAAAAGCCTTTATAACCCCAAATGCAAGCACCGGATTAAGAAGTGGTGTACGAATGAATGATAGGGCATTTAATTACCTTCCAAGAAAGCATTACCATTTCATAATGAATGAACCGATACTGAAGATATACACATTTTTCTAAAGGTACTTTTTTTAAAATAAAAAAACTAGCTTTTCCGCGATTTCTCGAAATCGGCCCCACTAAAAAATATTTGGACTGCATTTTTGGACTCAGCGAAGGGATTTACATATGAAATGACTGTCAAATGGTCGGGATCGGAAATGCTGTAAACTAGTGTAATTAAAAAAATAAAAAAAAATTAAAAAAAAATTAAAAAAAAAAAAAAAATAAAAAAAATTTTTTAAATAAAAAAAAAAAGAAAAAATTAAAAAAAAAAAAAAAAAAAAAAAAAAAAAAAAAAAAAAAAAAAAAAAAAAAAATAAAAAAAAAAAAAAAAAAAAAATTTTTTTATATTTTTCTTTTAAAAAAAAAATAATAAAGGTAAATTATTTTTTTTCAAACCTGTTGAACGGAAAAAAAAACCCAAAATTAAAAAAATTTAAAAGAAAAAAACAATTAAAAAAACCACCTAGTTGCAAAATCTAGGTGGATTTTGATTTGAGCAAAAACAGGAACATTAGAAAACGGCCCTAAGAAATTGATCGAGTCGAGACCTTAAATTTCTGACAAAATATATAAAAACTCTGGCTGGTTTTGATTTAGTTAGCTGCTGTTTTTTTAAAAGCACTATAAATTGTTAACTGAATTGATTCGTGGAATCTCTGCCTTGGCTGCGTATCTCCTGCTTCTCGCTTTCCTGATTTTGCCCCTTTCACCTCAATCATCACAAATTCGCTACATTATAGTTAAAATCAACATTTTAAAATGTTTGAGTATTTAATATTGTATATGGGGTTGGAGATGCTTTCTTCTATTTGATTTTAAATACCTTGAAGAACTTTTTCTTTAAATCTCAATACTAAGAAGCCTAATCTTTAATTCGATAAGATTAAACCCGTTTTCCTAAAGAACTTTTCATAGAAATAGAAACACACAGCCGAGCTACCTGATTATTTACATTTCGCATCAAATCAATTCCCATTAAACAATCAATGTCAGTCACATTTTTTCCAGTTTTGAGGTATTTGTTGGTTTTTCCAATTTTGTTGTTGACTTTTTAACCTTTGGCACTGCTGCTGCCTTGGGTTCTAAGCTGATTATAGGGCTCAGACAACATTGAGAACACATTTTAAAAGAACAACCAAGACATCTCACATGACTAATCGCATTGAAATGCAATGGACAAATAAACTTAATCATCAGAAGACCAACCACAGAACGAACTGACATAACACACGCACGCATGAGAGATCCCAGATAGCTTATAAGAAATACAATTGTGGTTTGTAATAATCAAAAAAAAGAAGAATAAGTAGAAATAGCAAGTAAGAAATTTGGTCAACACCGATGGTAATTTACCCTAAGCAGAGTATTAAAAGAACCCAACGACCACAAGCATTTCATATGTACTCGAGAGCATTGGCATTGATTGAAGCACTCTCATCCACCATTCTATCATTCACAGAAGTACATTTCATCTACACTTATGCATTTGCATACCCTCAAGTTGTTGAACTGCTGATAAACGCTCAACTCAGTCGTCTCGGGTGTCGAGTGTCAAGGCAATGGCCAAACTATCCGAAGGCAAGGAGAGAAAGCATTTCATTTCACTGACTTTTGCGACGAGACTTTTTGTCAATTTTAATTTACTCAAACTGCTCTTGCCTCGCCTCAAGCTCAGGGCTTAATTCAAGTGGTGTGGTGCCATTGGGTGCCGGGGTTCACCCAAAGTCAAATCATCGATAGAGTTGTTGCTTTGCATAAATTGCCAGTGGGTGGAAACTTTTTTTTTTGTGTTGTATAAATTGCTATTTACCTGAGCTGAACAGCTGAACTTCTGTGGCAGGAGTTTAGCCAAAATCTTTTCAGTGCCTGCCTAGAGAACGAGCGCATGTTTTACGTGACTTTTAACCAAAAAAAAAAAAAAAAAAAAAAAGTTTCAAACAAAAATTTATACAATAAAATTGATAAGAGTGCAATTTGTGAGTCAGTCGAGTTACGTAGAAGGCATGATGATTTCACTCGTATAAATTCTATGCCAGTTCCTGCTACTTTTTTGGGGTATGAGGAATTTGGCACTGATTTGATATTCAATAAAACTTCAAATTCATTTTGTAAAGATGTTTGAGGTACTATTTGTTGGTCTTTAGGTCACAAAAGTTAGATACCTCTAAAAAATCCAAGAGTCCCTGCTCGGGCGCCATTTGTACAGCAAAACAAACGGCTGTCTTTGAGAGGTGATGCTGTGGGGGCTCCTAGCTCCGTTCAAACTGAGCTAAAAAAACTTCCATAGTGTCGCTTAGTCACTATTACAAGTGTGTTTAATATTCGCTGCCCCTTCAAATCGTTAACCTTATTTTATTTTTTGTATTTTGTCAACATTTTCGAGGTTGCTTGCTCCTCCGCCTGTTGTGCTCTCCTCCTGGCTGTCGCTGCCTCTGCTGATAAGCGAAACATTCAGAAAAACGGAACACAAACACAAAACACGACATTATCATAATTGCTTATGCTTCATTACATATTTGCCAGTTGAGTACATGGCGGTCATACAGAAACAGCAAAATCCAACCCAACCCAACGCGGTAGTCGAATCTTAAAGGCATTTGTCGACTCAGCACTTCAGCTCCGGGCATGTTAGTTGTCGAAAACATAATCATTGAATAAACAAGCTGATAAAACAAAAGCCACATAAATAAGCGCAAATATTTGGGAGCAAAAAGAAGAAAAAAAACAGTTGTACATAAGCCAAGTGCAGATTAAGATAAAGATCACGAACTGAGGCTCAGACTCGGTCAGGCTAACGGTATTGTCTTGACTGAGACACAGTTACAACACGCCCGAAAAGGGCATGGTCCATCGCCATGTGTGTCCACTTTTGCATTGGTTTTTTTTTGGTTTTGCCCGCATTCACCGCCCCGTGACTTGGCGATTTTATTTTCGCTCCATTTGTGGCCATAAATATTCAGTCAAGTGTCATCGTTGTGGCATGCCTAGTGGAGTTTGAAATGAAATAGAAGCAGACCAGGCAACAGGCAACAGGCAAAAGATGCCCAAGTGTACACACAGCCACATACATATATGAGAAGGCTTAAAACGAGTTAAGTCACTTCTGTGGTCGCGACCAAGTGGCCTCCTCCAACTCGCCCCTGTTGACTCGGGACTCTTTTTTTCTTCTTTTTGTATGCTCGCAGCGCAAAAAAAAAACTCTGAATATTGCAAATGTGGAGAATAAAGATGCGAGTTGGAGTTATGGCGCGTTGGCCAAAGCATTCCAAAGTGTTTGTAATATCTCAGCTCAGCAGTGTGCGGGAGGTTGATGAAGTTATGATGGACTGTGTTGGCAATATGTAGGGGAATATGTGTAATTATTTGACTAGATTACAGTAGACGAAAGAAGAAAAGGTTCTTTTTAATGAGTTTTACAGTTTCACTTGAACAACAACCACAAGACTAACCACGGGTTTTCGTCCCGGAACCGACGCAGTATCCTGTACACTACCCAAGGATTGCCAACAGTTACATCTTCAACAAATAACTTTCTTAACCGTTACAACAACAACCACAAGAAATAGAAAGAGAACATCGATTATTGCCTGGTGATGTGTGTATTTGTCCTCTATGTACTCGTGGCTGTTTGATGATCAAAAACATTCCTTCAACACATTTAACACATCCACATTTGTTGCCAACAACAAAATCTACACTCAGAAAAATTTTCTTCTTCTTCTTTTCTTCTTCCATTTCAACAAAATGGATTATAATTGAACAATTTTGGTAATTTTTTACCTAAACAGCTCCATATGCTGTATATAAAATACTTATTATTTCCGGGTATGGCAATTCCGAAAATTATTACGCCGAGATTGTTCTCAACATTACCATGGTCATGCAGTTTTATGAACCCACATACTTGTGATTTGAATACGGAGATTAATTAAAAAAGAAGAACTGGTAATTCCTTATTTCATCGAGGACATATATTATCCTCCTAGGACTGATGTGACCCATATAGTAAACCCATCGATTGCTAAATCGTCGAATAAGTGCCGAAGAATTTTTTACCTGTGTCCAAATCTCAACTCTGTATCTCTTACCATTTTGGATGCACATGCATTACCAGTTAGTTAGTAAGTCAGTCAGAGAGTATAGCATATATTATATATTTAAGTATAAGTATTTAAAGAAATCGATTGTGTTTATGAGACAACTGAACTGAGTTTTAGGATGCCTTAAATTTTAGTAAAAGTTTTATCTTAATTTTAGTAAAAATCATACCTAAAAACATAAGTATTAATGACCTCAGTCTTAGGACAAAGCATGCCTAAAATGTTTGTAATTTATTCCTGAGTCTTAGGACATAAAATGCCTAGGTTTTAGGTAATTCTTTCCTTAATCTTAGAACATGACATTTCTTAAAATTAAGGCATTTTTTACCTAAATTTTAGGGCATAGATTGCCTAATGCCGATATGTCCTAAAATTTAGGGCACCAATGGCCTTGGGGACTTTTTAGGTAATTTTTCCTAAATATTTAGGCAATTTTTGGCATTTTTTAGGCAATACATTTTTTTACATTTTTTGTTGTTCATTTTCAACAAACATTGCATTGTAGCTGCAATTTTATTTTTGCTTGTTTTTTTCTTAGCTAAAGATCTATTTACACTACCTGATCACTCAGCTGAGTTTTCGTCTGAGTTGCTGTGAGACCGTGTAGAAAAGCGTCTGAGTAGAGCGATCAGGCGTAATAGAACCGGTTCTATTTGGCCTGAGCCCTTAGCTGAGTGGCATCTATCGAACTACAGTGTGACCTAATTGCAGTGTGCTGGCGTTGCCACTTTCTAACTGACGATATACATTTGTTATCGATTTTTGGCTATTGGTTAAGTTTTTTTTGGTATGTCGAATTAATTCTTATTAAAATTAAACGAATAAATTGCAACTTAAGAAGCATCAGAACGCAGATCGCCAGTCACGGCTCCACATTGTTCGCATTGTATTATTTCTTTTGTGTTTCTGTACATTTTTTTTCGCTTTTCATATATATTTCAACACAATTCGGATTTTACATTGCTAGAAAGGTTCAATAATTCTTAATGCTTCTTTATTCATTTCTGTTATTCTTTTTCTTCTTTCTTCTTTCATGTCCAGAAAATTTCGATGACTAATTGTTCTGTAACTGGCTCATCTGAGCTTCTCAGGCATATGTAAAAGCGAAACTGAATTGCTCAGATGAGTTTAGGTCTGACGAAAACTCATCTGAGTGATCTGGTGGTGTAAATAGAGCTTAAGCTACGCGCTGTGCGCATAGGCCGTGAGCTAAAAACTTAAGACTTTTTATAAAATCCCTGCCCGCTTAGCCAGTAAAATTCAAAAAATATTTATAATGGAAGCTTACATTTTATTCTCCACATTTATGAATCATTCTTTACTCTTTCCCCAATTTCCTTGTTTTGTTTGCATTGTCTTTTCTTTATTCATCAGTCTAATGCCTTTTGTGGTTTTCTTAAATTTTGTTTTATTTTCTACTTCTTCTTTCTTCCTTCTTCCTTTTATATTTTAGACCTTTATGAATCTATACTTTCACAAACACTTGTTTCTTTTTAATTTTGGGTCAGTGTACTCGTATAGCTTGATTCTTTAATTTCTCTAAACTTTCTTACTTATTCCTTTTTGGTTTTTTTCTTTGATTTATCCTTTAATCCTTTCATTTTCCTTGCTTCCTCTTACTTAGATCCCCCTTTCTTCCAACTTGCTTTATTTCTCTGTTCCTTCTATTAGTCCAACATTTCTTCCTTTCTTCATGCCATGCCTTCTACTTTCTTTCCTTTCTTTAATCTTTTCTTGCTTCCTTTTCTTTCTTCCTTATTCCTTTCATTATTCCAACCTTCATTCATTTGGTGGTTGTCAATTCTTCCCATGCTTTCTTTATTTTCTTTACATTTTTTCCTTTATTTTTATTGTATTTTCTTTTTCCTTTCTCAATTACATTTCCTATCCATCTTTTATTTCCTGTTCCTTTTATTGTGAACCTTTTTCTTTTCTTTATTATCTTCGTGTCATCCTTTCTTCTTCTTACTTAGGTCCCCATCACCAACTTTATTCTTTCCTTTTACTTTTCTTTTTAATTTTTCGTCTTTTTTTATTCTTCATTTCATTCCTTTGTTTCTTTTTTTTCTTTTTTTTTTTTTTTTTATTATTTTTCTTTTATTATGGACTTAGTTCTTTATCCCGCATTTCTTCCAACTTGCTTTATTCCTTTGCTTTCTATTAGTCCAACTCTTCTTCCCTTACTTTCTTTCATTCTTTCGTCCTTCTATTCAATCGTTTCTTTCTTCCTTATTTTTCTTATTCCAACCTTCATTTTTTTTACTTTTTTCTTTCTTTTTTCGTATTTTCTTTTCTTTGTTACATTTCCTATCCATCTTATTTGCTTCCATGTTCTTTTTATTATGTGAACCTTCCATCGTTTCTTTTCTTCATCCCTTCATGACATCTTTTTTTCTTTTTCTTTCTTTCTTCCATTTTTCCCTACTTTGTACTTCTTTACTTGCTTACCTCCCCATTACTTCTTCTTTCCTTGGGCCTTTTATCATTCAAACCTTCCTGCCGTTTTTGCTTTTATCCTGTCATCACTTCATTCTTTCTTTCATCCTCATTCAATCCTTCCGTCCTTACTTTGTTCAGTACTATTTCTATCCTTCCTTCCTTACTTCCTTTTTTTCTTTGTTCCTTCTTTTATTACAACCTTCTTTGCTTTCATCTAGTCCTCCACTTTCCTTCTATCATTTATTTCATTCATTCTTTCTTCAGTATTTAATTTGTTACTTCCTTTAATTTTTATTGCTTATTTACTTCCATTTTCCGCACTTTCATCTACCTTCTCCTTCTCTTTTTCCGTATTTTCGTTTTGCTTTTCCTCCTTTCATTCTTCGAACCTTTGTTTCGTCCTTCCACACCTCCTTCCTTTTCTTCCTTTTTTTTATTATTTCTTTCCTTCTATAATATTTTTATTCTTTTATTTCATTCTTTGATTCTTTCATATTCTCATTCTCTTTTCGTTCGTTCAATCTTTCTCATTCTTTTCATTTTTTTTCATTCTATTTATTCTTTCAGTTTTGTCATTCCTTTATTATTTCATTCTTTCATTGTCATACCTTAATTTTAATTATTCTTTCATTCTTAAATTCCTTCTTCTTTCATTTTTTTGATTCTTGTATTCTTTATTCTTGTTCTTTTTTACTTCTATTCTTTCGGTCTTTTTGAATATTCATTCTATGTTGTTCATTCTATCTTTTTCTGTTCTTTCTTTCTTCTTCAACATTCTTTCTTTGTTCCTTCCATCCTCATTCTTCCCTCTTTCCTTCTTACTTTCTTCCTTACTTAATTTTTCCTACCTGGGAGTTTTTCTTCTTTTTTTTCAAACAAAATTCAATCAGCTTTACAGGGGCCCTACATTTCTATAGTCGACGTCCTCATTAACCAAAATATTAGCCGCTTTAATAATCGCCTTGTAGCCTATTCCAAGAAGTATCAAAAAGAATGTCCTCAGCTTAAGCCCTGTGCGCGGAGAATTTGAAAATTCCTTTCGTAAACAGTATTTCATATAATTTAGAAATTCACCTTTCCGCGTTTGTGTGCTGAATTGTGTTATGTGTTAGAAAGTGTTTCTATTTATGTGAGTATACTGTGATTGATAAGTAATTTTCTGTTTTTTTTTGTGGTAAAGGCGAAACTTAGAAAATATTTATTCTAAATTTGAGGAAATCAAGTCAGAGGGTTGAAATCGTCCTAAAATTTATAAAAATTCTTTTTATTTTTTGGCAACTTTACTAAACTTCAGCAAAAATGTCTTAAATATAGAAATTATTTCTAAATTTTAGGGCAATTTCAAACCTTGACTGATATTTCTTAAATTAAGAAAAATAATTTTCTGAGTGTAGAATATGGAAATGCCGTTGCAGAGGGCCATTTAAGCTTTGATTCTTTAAAATCGTCTTCGCAAAAACCTACTAATTGAGATTATTTAAAGAGAAGATCCCTAATAATGCTTCCTCCACTTCGGTCCTTCGATCCGGTTCCTTTGATTTTGTAGTTTTCTTTTTGCAAGTGCTATTCAACTGACTCGGAGTGTATTTATTTAAAAGGAATTTGCATTCACAACTCAAACTTTGCTTCAACCCCAGCCACAAAATCAGACCGACAATTCTCGTTGCAATATTCTACACACAGAGCACATTCTCACCAAAGAGCATGACATAAAAAGAAAAAAAAATGCATGAATAAGCTACAGTATTCAAAATGCTAAAGTGCTGCCCACATGCTCCCACAGGAAGCGGCAGGATTAACTGGCCACTTGAACACGATTGACGCTTAGAGTTCTGTTCAAGAATCAGGCATAACTTATGCTCATCACACACTCGGCCTGCCAAGTATCTCTGCCACATCTGGTGGTAGTTAATCAGCGACTGAGTAATATACGTTGCTTTTTATCAGGAGCACTTGTCAGTCTCTTAGATAGATAGATAGATACCTACTTACGGTTTCACGCTCAATTTACCTAAATGCAATTTGCATACATTTCGGACTTGGGGTTTGTTTTTCGGTTACAAAGTGCACTTGGGTCACGTTTCTGATATTTCATTCAATCAAAACAAATTGCTGCCCAGCCGGGACAGGCCCTAAAATAAATAAAACAAAATGGTTAAAACTCTGCCAACGGCCAAATCTTTGAAATGAGCTTTCGGTTTGCGTTTTGGGTTCAGCTCGTTAGGCCAAACGACCGTAAAATGTGCTCGGGCCGTTAACAAAAATTAGATTAAACATCATAAAAATGTAAGTCGCAGTCAATTATATTTGCCAAGGAGTTTTCCTATAGAGCCCCAATAGCCAATTCTTCTTTGGCCAGGGCACTTTGCTAATTGACAATTTCAAGCTTGAAAAGCAAAAACTTTTTTCTCCTAATAACCCAAAGTCTGTCATTTCGTCTAAGCCATTAAAAAATTAATTGGCTACATCCCCGTCTTCCGCGAAACACGCCCCATACATCGCACTAATGCGACTTTTAGCCACGCTAAATGTTTCCCACCAGACCAAGGAGAGCGAAAAAAAAGGGCTTGCCTTTTGTCGTTCAAGTCACTCAAACAAACAAAAACCCGAAGTAGGAAAACAATCTAAGAAAACACCAGGAAAACTACGAGAGCGGGTAATGAATTTCGTTTGAGTTTTGGTCTTAAAAAAAGGGACATAATCGGGAAAAGATTTTTTATAAACGATGGCATATCAAGCTGAATTTTAATGTGATTTATGGGATACATTCACTTTGAGATTCTCAGATGCACATTAGTTAAAAACCAATTTTTATGAAGATCGTTATATATAATGTCATATAACATGCATTTAGTCATGTTACCATTAACATTAATGTTAAAGCTCTGTAAATTGGTATACGAAAACCTTATTACAAGGGCTTATCGCAGTCGTGTTTAGCTTACCTTCCGGTTTAATCCTAGCTTTTGAAAGGTGATTTTTTTTAATAAATTTTTGAAATTTGTGGTCATTTGTTTTGCGATTGCTTAATATCTCCGCATCCATCTGAATGCCTGAACATCGCAACATTGACATAGACAGAAAAATAACAACCAGTTCCTCCTCTCCTCGTAGTAACTAGTCACAGATAATGAAACCCAATGCCTGGCTATGGAACGGTGGAATAGCCTACTGGCTTGACGCTTTAGCTATAACTAGGGTCAGGTGGCTTAGGCTCTACCCGAAACAAACTATTCAGGCCTGTTCCCGTTTACGATTCCGATCAAATCATGCGAAATCGGAATTGTTAAATGTACCCGTCAACTGAATTCTTCGGCTTTTAACTTCAAATCTGCGCTTACCTTCATTCGACCCTCTTGATGACAAAAAGATTCTCCCGAATTGTTTAATCGTCTCTTAGAAATCACAGCTCATATCCATTCCGATCAATCGAATTCGGAAACGGCAACAGGTCTGATTATTCTTCTGCGGCAAAGTAGAGAAAACATTTCACTTCTGGTAGGTGCCCTTATAAGACACAGCCTTATCGGTAGACATGCATCACGCTTGGGCGTCGCTCATAACGACTTTTGTAGAAGCTGCAAGCACGAGGAAGAGGAGAAGACAGTACTTTGCTCTTCCCTCTGCCCAGCTGTTAGTAAAAGAGACTTAAAACACTTTTTCAACCTTTCTCTTTAAAACATTAAAACATTTGCTCCACTAACATGCACACAAAGCTTCTGCAACTTGTCGTTGGTTGCTCATGTCGGATTTTTGCTATAAACCTGCGTTTGCGATTCCCAAGCGGTTATAGCAATGCTGGCATCAAAAGACTGCTGATGATTGCATCGTGGTGATTCATGAAATTGCTTTATCCCCTCCACCCGCCTCCTCTGTGCTGTGTGCTTGTTTTGGAAAAGTTATGAGTTTGGTAGCAATTTTTTTATGTTATTTCCCCTGCTGAGTCCAAAATCCATATCACGATATTTTAGTGGGCCGTTAGAAATCGGAAAAGCTAGTTTTTGATTCTGGAAAAGTACCTTTAGAAAAATGTGTATATCTTCAGTAAAAAGTGCTTTTTTAGAATCCAAAATTTAGCTTTCCGCGATTTCTCCAAAACTAACTTATTTGGACTGCATTTTTCGGACAACTAGGCCAAATCTGAAAATTACTTAGAAAACTAAAAAGGAAACTTAAATTAGGAATTTATTTTTATTTTATTAAGGAAGCCAAGTCTTAGGAAACTAAAAAAACCGTATATCTAAAACTGGGTAAACTAGTATTAACTTAGGAAAAGATATTAAGCACAAGAAAAAAGGAACTTGAAAACTTATTAACCCAAATATTAGGAACTAAAAAAATAGGAACCCAAAAAATCGGAAAAGTCAAAATAACTTTTTTATTAAACATTTGTTTTATTCAGCCATGCTTCCATTTTCGCTTTCGCAAAAATTTTACGATTTTGTCGCTACGTTTTGGCCGATATAAAACCGGCGACGTATGAGTCTGTGAATTGAAAAGTAAATGAGAAATGTCGCTGGATATAAGAGCTGCCTTTCTATGAACCAATTTTTGTAATATTCTGTGACTATTTTAGATTGTTTTTTGTGGACTCTCTTATATCAATTTGAATTAAATACTTGTCTGAAACAATTTTTTTCCCAACCCTCTCAAAATTGCACAAGCAGCCAAATATCTTTTGACAATAACCAATTGCGATTTGGCTGGGGCGATAACCGATAAGTTTGTCGATACTAGCTGTTTCTGCCACGTGAAGTGTTGCAGAACGTATTGGGAATGAAACAGAATCGATAACAAATAGTTGCGAATTGGGGCACTTATAATTGAATTCGTACGAATTTGTTGAAATCGAAATCAAAGTAAGTAAAAGCCGGAGCACAGCTGATTGACTTTTTCACCTTTTCCTACCGCACATCGATATTTTGGCTAATTGGTTTTCTAAAAAGAAGTACCAATCAAATTCACTTCTTTTTGTCCACTTCACTTTTAATCGTCAGAACTACAGGGTGGTCCATTTAAAAATTGAAATTTATTTTTGCTATACAAAAAAAACGGCTCAATATTTTTCAAAGGTTGAACATTTATTGGAAAGGTTGGTTCATGTCATTTATTTATGAAAAACAATTTCGGTCAAATGACCACCCGGCGCGTACACCGGAGGAGTACGTACATGCGTTGGTTTATCCACCAACAATTCAGTTTCACGAACTGGCTTCACGAATTGATATTCAAATTTACTTTTTTTTGTAAAATGTTTTTTTTTTAAATCTTGCACAGCTTAAGTCGAGGATTCACCACTGTGGAAATATGTTTTTAATATTTCCCAACTTTCTTCAAGCGAATTGCGTCCCATTTCATAAATGTCAAAGTTATTACCAAATATTAGTCGCTTCAGGAATGACATTTGATGTTTTTAAATGAATAGTTCAAATTCCAAACCCTAGATGGACCACCCTGTACAATGGCGCAGATAGGGGAGGGCTTAAGCTGATCAATCCCGCCATTGAGTCCAAATATCCGAATTGAAAAGGACAAATTTGTAGATAAACAGAGAAAAAATCATATACAGGCATGATCTCAATTCCACTACTTTTTGAAAAGTAAATCGAACGCAATTCCGCATCGGTGTCGAATGAAATTGCTTTCGTTTAACTTTGTGCAAACCACTGGAACAAGTGAGAATGGCACTAGATACCCAAGAAAGTAATCGGAAATCTTAGCGAAACGATCGAAAATGGAACAGTCGGAAACGAGAGAGGCTGACTTTTAGGTTTCACTCTTTGTTTTTGTTTGCACAGTTAAAATCTGGACATATTAAACAAAAAATATCTTTATTAGTCAATTAAAGACTAGAATGCAAATTAGGTTTCACTAAGAATTTATGAATTGATCACAGAATTATGGAAAATTCACTTTATGTACATCTCGCAACTGAAAGAGCGCAATTTGGGCAATTTCGGTTGGTTTCAAATCTCTCGTGTTTTGTCGGGAGATTTAGCTCAATCACGACCCAAACAATTGGACAAGCAAAACTAATTTTAGGAACTGTAAAACAAAATTATTTTTCTGTATGTGTTGCATTAAATGAATAAATAATTTAATTGGTTGTACGTTGAATTTTGCGTTTCAATAATTATTAGGAAAAAAACAACCAAAGTCTTTCATGTTAATCTAAACCAACCACATCCGTGGCGCCGTTTGGCTTGTGGGCTCATCCTGCTTAGCGCAGCAGTACGCGGCTTGAGAGTTATGCTCCAATCTCAAAAAATTTTTAATTTTTTTAGCTGAATTAATTAGCAGAAGTGCTTTCATAAAACTATAACAATAAAAAATTTGAGCCAAATAAAATAGCAGATTGGATTTTGCGAGGGCCGCTGTTGACCTAGCGCGGGAGACTTTAATTGACCTGTTTCTGTCTAACTAGATTTTCAAATAAGAAAATGAAATCTCTTGAGTTCTGGGACTGACGGATTTTTAGCGATTTGCAAACCGACCGAGGTAAAACTCTCCAGATTTCTGTGACCCCCCGTTTATGTACATCTAGCGACTGAAAGAGTGCATAATTTCGCCCAATTATGTTCTTCGGATTCCGTATTGACAAGCATTACTGTTCAAAACGGAAAACTTTTTCGATTTGTTGTTCTAAAAACATGAATTGATTCCCCTTTGGAAGAGTTGCCGTGGAAGTGGAATTGAAAACATGCCTGATAAGCTTAACTACTTTAAGATAACAATAACTGAAATTTAAAACCCACTACATAAAAATAAAATTTTGACTTCATCCCCCATGGCAAAAGAGAATCTATGCCACCGATAAAGTAAATTGGCAAAGGGGATGTAAAATATTGTAAACTTAGAATTCCCCACCGCCTCTCCCCTTTCGGGGTATCTTAAATTCACAAAAGAAAGGGACATACAGTTTAACGCCGAATCCGCTTTTTTTCTTTTTTTTTTTTTTTTTTTTTTTCTTTTTTATTTTAAATTTTAATTTTTTAAAATTTTTCTTGATGGCTTATTAAAAACACAACTGTGGTCGCGTAAAGATGGATTAAACTATTATTTCCTTGAAAAACATGACCTAAGAAATGCATATTTATTATATATATGTTAGTCATATGCCTAGTGCGCACTGTATTGCATGTTTGGATCCATGGCAATGAAAGGCTCCACGTTCAATGTCAAGCGGAAGAATTTGTCGTAATCTTGCTGCTTCATTGCTTTGCTGAGCACAGAGTTCTCTTATCCTCCATCGTTCTTGCTTAATGTTAGCTAGCTTAACATAAAGAAAGCACATGAGCGAAAAAGATTCAATTGAAATTTCAAAAAACATCTGGAAAAACAAAGGAAATCAGAAAGGATATATGCTGTGTTGTCAAATGGAATAACCGCCTACTGCACCACGTGTTTAACTGTAATTGAATTGAAGTGAAAAACGAAATGTGCGCCTACAGCGCCACCCGCAGAAGGAAGTATTCAATTTGGTCCAGTCGTTTTCAAGTTTGAGGCAAACTAACAAGATAGATGGGCTTTGCTGTTGATTTATCTGAAAAATCTGGAATGGTTTTTCCTTCTACCAAATATTATACAATGATCCCAAAATATTCCCAATATCAATGTAACATTTTCCCTCCAAATTTGTCGTAAAATTGATGAAAATTTAAAATTTAAATTTTGGGTAATTTCGCTTAAATTTCTGCATTTTATGGCAGAGAAAGAAAAAGACAAAATTGCAAGCCAAAATGCTGATAGATTTTTTCATTTATTATATTAAGTCGCTCTCTTTGTCAGTCCAGAGTCATGACTTGAGTTCGAGCTCTCTGTCTCAAGTATGGGCAATACTCTGGCATTCTAAAAACAGCATCAGCTAACTCTTTTTGTGCATTCCCCCCCGATCATGAAATGA
Organism: Lordiphosa stackelbergi; assembly: GCA_018904235.1. Taxonomy (NCBI): domain Eukaryota; kingdom Metazoa; phylum Arthropoda; class Insecta; order Diptera; family Drosophilidae; genus Lordiphosa; species Lordiphosa stackelbergi. Next base: position 8,849 of record JAEIFU010001563.1, on the reverse strand, counting down.
GAAAAATAAAATTTTACATATTTTGCCTGTTTCTTCTAACGATAATAAAAACAACAACAAAGTAAACATACAAAATTATTTATGCAGAAAGTCCCTATCATTTTACCTCGAAAAAGAATAAAAATTGTTAAGTCCCTTCGATTTTGGTACAATTTATCAAACACCTCTCGCAGCTAAAGCAAAATGATAAAACGTTTAATTTTGCTACAAGCTTCTATTTTTTTCCCATTATATTTTTTTTTTGTGTTGTTTCGAGCGGTTTGCCAATTGTTCCGAGCTGACCTTTTGTGACCAACTTCTCTAATTTGTGACGCTTTCAGGCGCTGTCTCGCTCTAGCAAGTTGATAAGTGAGTGGGAGAGATGTAAACATGAAGCTTAAATTGGCGCGCAATTTTTCTACTTTTGTTGATATATGTTTTTTTGTTTGTTTATGGTGGGCGGCGTACTGACGTCAGCTTGCAATTCGATGGCTTTTCTATTTCGATTAGATTAGATATGGCATAAAAATGTACACTTCCGGTTCTCGGGCTGACCTTCCGGAACCTGATCAATTGATATCAAGTGATTCATAAAGCGAATGAATTCTTAATTGATAAGTCAAAGGTTTCATTCTGAGCATTTATGTTGGATGGGGCTCCTGCCTGCTCCCTGTCTGCGAAATTTTAATGAGTTGGGAATTTAATATGCACAGAAAATTGCCAATGTGCGGGCTGCACTTCATCCTTCTCTCTCATGCTCTGCGGTGGGTCAGCCAAGCTGATACAATTCAATTAAGCTGCACGAAAGTTGCGAAATTTTAAATTCGCATTTAATTGAAAATATTATGGTTGGCTGTCTGCTGCAGGCTTATTACTCTCACCTTGAACTTGTCTTCCTTGCTAGATAAATTTTTAAACTATGCAGTCTACATCTGCCGGCTATCAGCACTTAAGTTCAAATGCGCAATTTCTCTTAAAGATAATTTATATTTATATTCTTTTCCTCTTTTTCTTTACAGTTTCTGGTTTATCAACGTTTTGCCAGCGGAAATGTAAGTTAACTTAACCTAAATACATTTTCGGGCAATTAACTCAAGTTCTGGGGTTTACGTGACAAGTCTTATTTCGTAATTCTCGAGTCACATAATGACAATTAGTCGACTAGTTGAAAAGTCGTAAAAATCTGAAAGTGTGCGCACTTATTGTCTCATTCCCTCTGTTGTTTTTATTATTTTCCTGCTTTTTTTGCTCTCCCGCTCTGTGGGGCTTCTAATTGTAGTTTAACTTTTTGACTTAATTTATGATGCTTGAAAGTTTTGTAGCAGTTTTATTTTTGTGGGTTTGCTGTTTGTTTGGCGGTTTTTGCTACCTGTCCCAAGTTTTTTTCTGGGAATTTTGAAATTGCATATTGAATAGCAAATTCTTAAAAAAAGATTGAGGTTACTAGCTGTTGATTTATTGAATGAATTTAGATTATGAGATATTTTTTTAAGAGAACTTAAGATCTCATTAGGTAGACTAGGAAGTACAGTAAAAACTGGATACGAAGAAGGTAGGAATAAGTCTTAGAGAAATGGGGAAAAATTACGATGTAAAAGAAAAGCAAATATTAAGAGAAGGGATAATAAAGAATTGGTCTACGTAGGAACTACAAAAAAATAATTTTTTATTACAAACAAAGAGGATTATGATAATAATGTATGAAAATGCAAGTTATAGTTTAAAAAGGTTTCGAAAGAGTTCGTGATGAGCGTAGATTGATAGGGAAGACTGTTGATAAATAGGATAAAAGTTTCTAGTAACGCCTTGTGGGACAGCAAGACATATTTTTATATTTAAAAATCTTGTGTCACATGTTAGTTAACTCATCCGAAACGGCTTGGACCGATTTCAATGAAATTTTTTTATATATATTTGGCAGCTGTAGAATAGGATTTTAACTATATTTTTTAGCGCTAGGTGATTTGGATGACTTTCTGCAGAACATTCTTTTGAATTGACAACGCAGCAGGCTGCTCATCTCTCGTGTTTACAATTATGAAAATTTTGTAAATTTTTAAAAATTTAGGAATATCGTTTTTCATCAATCGCTTTAAATTGTCCTATCTGTGTGTGTGTGTAAGCAATGTAACAGTAAACAATGCCAGCAACACGTAGGTGTGGCTATTTGGGCCGTCGAACGTATGCAGCAAAACACATCAACAATTACTAGAAAGAAATGAAATTTCTCAAGAGGCATGAGCTTTCCGAAGTCAACAACTACAATTGGAGCAGAGACAAGCGTGCTGGACAGATGTTAACACACGCAGAACAATTGACCGACAATCTGTTTTGTTCCTTCGTCTCGCATACGAGTAAAAGACAGATATCGAATATTCCGCTCATCCGAAAGTTTTGATTGATGCTATGGACTAGAGAACGGCCTCATTCGATTGCAAATCGCTCATACATACATTAATCAACACCCGAAAAATCTGGCTTTGCGGTCAATGAATCACACTTGCATACTCAACATGTTCGCCGTTGAGTTAAGTTCAATTGTATTGTTGAGACTCTAAGTATAATCATGTTCGTCTTTGGCTCAAGGACGATTAATCAGAGTGAGTAAAAATCACCTCGTATGAATAAACTCTTATACGGGGGTGCCACAGAAATCTCTAGAGATTTTGCCGACGGTTGGTTTGTAAATCTCTCGAAAAATTCGTTGGTGCCACAGAACTTCTAGAGATTTCATTTTCTAATTAGAAAATCTAGTTGAAACACCAGATGTTCCAATTGATGTTCCATTTCTAAAAACAGGGCTGAATCCGAATCGCCAAAATATGTCATTATTTTAGATGTGGGTTAATTTAATGATTAACTGAAATTTTTTGATTGTGTTATATGTTTTATGATGCATTTTTAAATAATAATTTTTAAAAATTTGTTGCCGCCAAACATGAGGTATTAGTTTCCATCGCTTAATCTGCTAGCTGTCATGTAGAGGGCGCCACTTCGACAAAAGGCGCTAGTGAGAAAAGAGCTTTGCAAAATCTCCTAACAAAACATTAGAGGTTTGAAACCAACCAAAAGGAATTCATGTGGCACCTAAGAATTGGAGTTCGGTTGGAATTTGGTTTGGAAGAGGTTTCTGTGACACCCCGATAAAGACACTTAGGCGGCGCTAAATGATATGAAAAGATAGAGAGAGAGAGAACATTGCGATGGCCTGTCAACACTGTGATTTGTTCGATAGAACACACAATGCGTGTGCGGTAAGACTGTGATTTAATTCGATGCAGAGCTTTGTTCGATGAATAAATGTGAACAAAAAAAAACGTTTATTTAGCCATAAGTTTTTACGATTGATTAGTAAGAATTTTTGTGTATGAGGCAATCAAGAAAAAATTGGAATCAAAGAAAAATTTTCGCGAACAACTAAGAGTGTCCCAATTGTCATGCGCTCAAATTCAAAAATTAGCCCGCCGGGATGTGTTGCACATCAGTAAAAGTGTTTGTTTATCGACACGGATTCAGATTCAAACCTGTTTCTGAAGTCCATTCGTAGATTTAATTCATTCTTTCAAATGACTTCGTTTGGAACAACAGAAATAATGCACAATACAATTTAATTCAATCTTTAAAATCAAAGACAAAGTGTACCATAATAGTAAGTTCATTTCTGTCAATTCCTAACGAACCACATAAATTTTTACAAATCTACTTAATGAGAGGTGAGAACGTCAATTGTGTGGATGCACGTTGCGGATACTATAACCTTAATTCGCCTAACGTGAGGCGCATCGTCAGCGGGCAGGAATCCCTTTTGAATGAGCGCAATGAATTGTTGAAATTGCTTGTGAAGACGTTGCTGGAATAATGACGACAGATATTGTGACTTGTAAAAGAAACAATAATCTGAAGTACATCGCCCGCACACACCGTTAACCAAAATATTTACTAGAACAACGTTTGCCGGGTCAACATGTATTAGATAACAAAGCGTTAGAGTCGAAATCTCCTGAAGGCAGTTTAATTAGGCGTAATCTGTACTCGTAAGGAGGAAGATGGATGGGTAGTATCCTCGTTTAAGTCTCGAAGAACGAAAAGTTAAAAACTGTTTTTCGACCGATTACAGTTGATCTTGATATTTTTGGTAGACAGACACACGACCCTTATTCACATATAGGTCTCACTAGGGGTCAGTAAATTCCATGGACCATCGTTTAACGAAGACGGAGAACTCCCATTGTCTTGTTTGCGATGTCCGATATATGACTATTAAAACATAACTTGGGAAAAATTTTAAACCCAAAGCATGCACTTTATAGAATCGTTCCAAAGGGATGGTATCAATCATATAAACAAACTCATGTTGATGACGACTAAAAGTCATACATTTACACTTGCTGAGATTAAGAGTAAGGCTATTAACCGGGCATTGGAGGAGGAAAGGAGACACAGGGTAACCGATATACATCAGACATCATCTATGAAAAGGTTAAATAGTAAGTGGCCGAAATGACTACCTTCGGGGACCCCAGATAGTACATTAATAGAGCTGAATAGATTTGATATGATATGACTTGATTAAGTTGAAGAGGATTGGAGGGAAGACGAGCAATCACTATTTGTGTAAGCTCATGATTCAAAAGCCTTGCTGAACTCAGTATAGACTACATCAGTTTGCCGCTTATTGAGAAATCCATTGTTTACAAGAGTAGTAAATTCTTAGATTTAGAGCGATTTTTCATGAAACCAAGTGGAGTTATACACTCATCGAAATTTAATTAAAGCCACCTCTATTTTTAACAATCAATAGTACGCTGTCTCTAGATCTCGTTATGTTTGCACATAACTTCAAAAAGCAGGAACACATGAGGGGGGGGGGGGGGTGGAGGGGGGGGGGGGGGGATTGGTGTGGGTGGGTTGGGGGGGGGAAGTAATAAGGGTGGGGGGGGGGGGGCTGGGGGGAGGGCACAAAGGAGGCTAAGTGGTTATACAGCTGTTTCATTGGTACCTTTACCAAATCATCAGTGACTTTCGCCTAATGAACTGGCCCCAACGACTCTTACTCCATGCCGGAGCTGCCATAATCGTTTGGGGAATTCCTAAACGACTTGACAGCAAAATCCGGCACGCATAAAAACAGTGCTGGCTGCCAGTACCTCTGTGAATGTGTGTGTTCCCCCAATCTTGGCTTTGCTAATGTTAGTGAGAGAGATTTCCTTCCCGCTTCTAACACAGTAACCAATAGTTTGAGTACAGAGTAGAATTCAAAGCGGGGTTTTTGTTGCTATAAATGAAACTATTTCTGTTTAGTTTCAGCAACGACGCCGTGTCTGGCGTTTTTTTACACATGTGTGTGCTTTCTTATGTGTGCCGGATTCGAGTCGAGTTGAGCTTTCGTCCGCCAGCATAAACACGACGTGCAAAATTAGCCCACAATGTTTTAAATTAGATTAATGTTCGGAGAACGCGCTGGCCATACTCAAAATCTGGATATTCTTCTCAGTGAACCACCCACGACTGTCCCTTGAAACGTGAATGGGCGCATTATGTTGCTGAAAGATGGCGTCCGGGTCCGGTTCTTGCTCCAAAAAGTTAATACACACTTTATCCAATAAGTTTAAATAACACCCTGTATTCCTGCGATCTTGCATATCGGGGTCCGATTGTGATAGCTAAAAGCGTCCTAAAACATCACAAAGCCGCCAATACAGTTTTGGGAGGTCGAAATGCGCTCAGACGCCATAATGTCGTGCCATTAGTAACTAAAACCATCTGGCCCATTCAAGTTAACCTTTTTCTCATCTGAGAGTACCACATTTTTCCACTCCTCCCTCCAAGACATTTGACGTTTCGTAATTTCCCTTCTGGCTTGTTTATAAAATGTCGTCAATGCAGGCTTAGTCTTCATTTTCTTCAAGATTACAGGTGAACTCTTAGTAGACTTTTTGGACCAAGAGTCGGACACGGATACAATCTTTTAGCAAGATATTGCTGCCATCACGTATCAAGGGCCAGTCATAAGTGGTTCAATGAACAGAAAACCAAGCTTCTTGGATGGCCAGCACGTTTTTCAGACATGAATCCAATTCAGAACATGTGTGGTAACCTTGCCCGTAGTGCTTATGCTGGCGGACGGAAGTTCAACTCGACTGAAGAGCTTCGAAAGGCTGTTACTAAGGAATGGGCCAAAATACCGGATTCAGAGTTCGAGCTCATGATTACCGCCATTAGTTTAGGCATTTTCGAGATCATAAATAAGCCTGGAGATTAAATCCAATATTTATTGATTTTTTATTATCCTTATTTTGTATCCGTTTAATTCTTTTCAAGACTGGCTTTAATTAAATTTCCGCAGTAAAAATTGAACTTTTTAAAATTAATGCAGAAAACATGCTTTTACTTTAATGAAAATATTTGTAGAATATGTTTTAAACATTTTTTTTTACTGAAAATATAGGTAGGCTATTAGCGAACGACAATAGTGTTGTACTTGGAAGGTCAAGATCTTTTCAAGAAACTTAAGAATGTCGATAGTTTCGACACATCCGTGGAGTTCGAAACGATTGACTTTGGTCCCTTTTTATGGATAGGTATAATATAGGATTCCTTTCAAAGACTAGGGCAATATCCCTGTTGAAGAGATAAGTTGAATAGTTTTGCAAAGGCTTTAACTTAAAGATCGTTGATCTAAGAGTTTTTGCCCTTTGTGGTAATAACATAACATAAGATCCCATATGTTGTGTTTTATCGTTTAGAGCAGTGGTGCCCAAAATGCCAAAAGCCTATCCAATGGGATAGGAACTCATAATTCTGCCGACGTTGCAGCCGACTCGCGCAAGAGAGAGAGAGAGAGAAAAGATACGTATGTTCCATAAATAGCACTCTCGGCGGCTTGCTCTCTCATGGCGCTTGCTTTCGTCTTTTTCTTCTCTAACAAGGCATTTGTTCGTTTGCTTGTTGCTCATGTTTGACGTCATGACGTTTACTTCGTGTTTCGTTGCCACGCACACAAGTTAAAAGCTTGATTGTGTGAGTTTGGGCACCACTGGTTTAGAGTATGAGGCTTAAGGTCGAACTTTTACATTTCATGACCATGGTAATACATAGCTAATGCCTTGACAACAGTTAGCTGACTTTACAGCTGATTACACCTGCAATTCTTGTTGCGTGAAATACAATTTATGCAATCACATTGACGTGTCACAGTGTCTACAGTTTCTGACTTTCATAAAAGTTAGAACAACATTGACTATTGCTGGCTCACCTTCCATTTGCGCACAGTTACTCAAACTCAACCCGGCGACAACATCTCAATATATAAGTGCAAACAGATATGAATGTATCTGACAGATACTTTGGCCAGCCGACTGATAAACATGTGTGCACACAATAATAATTTGCAAATAAACTTAAATGAGGCTTTTAGCGTCACGTTGAATCGAGTGATGAGCTCAGTCAGTGGAATGGAAATCTGCGGGTCACATGTGACCTCCAGACAAAGTTCTGTACGGTGGGAAACCAATTTTTGTATTGATATAAACATTTTATAAAAATAATTATGATGATTAAGTTGAACTTTTAAATGCTTTATTGTTCTAACTGGTTTCGCACACTTTTTAATGACATCATCAAGCCAAAATGCATTGCACTTTGTTCATCTTTTTTTACGGCTCGCTTCCTTCTTCGTCGTTTGCAAGATTAATTAAAGGTTTCCACGTTGATTTATGAATGTACAATTTTTGGGTTGGCTTAACAATATGGCCAGCGGTTTAGTGTTTCATTTATAATCCAGCTGAAATGCCCCAAAGCAAACAAATGTTGCAAATATTTTAATTTATTTTTATTTAAAAATTCTTTAGTTAAAGCTGAAACAATTTCTATTTGTTTAACATGGCAAATTGTGTGTCAGCAATTTATAAGCAACAGGGTAAATAATGTTTCATTTTGCTGTAAAATTATTTATTTAAGTGTGTGTTATATTTTTTTTTAAGTTGTTTTATAATAAAAAAAATAGATTTTCATTTTAAAAAGGGTTGTCTAACGAACCTTAAGCAAACGAAACAAAATATTAAGTATGGTTTAATAATAATCTGGCTTAACTTATGATACTTAAACGTAATCGTAGTTAGATTGAAATTTTTATTATCATTTTTTTCTTGCTGTGCTAAAACTATTTAAAAGGTCAAATTTGTTGTTTAAATATTAATATGAAAATCTTGAAAAATTCTGGCTCACATCTTAAACGAATTAGGTAAATGTCTCCCTCTTTACTAGCTCATTTCTGACTTCCTTGTTCATTTCACACAGCAGGCGGCTTAACTTGTGCACGTGAATAATGGCATATCATAAGAAAAGTTATTGTCTTAGTTGCCCAACTCTGGTGAACTCTGGCCCCCCCACTCCAGCATCTCTACTCTTGACTGAGCATCATCAGCAACAACGTGGGGAGTTTATTATGCAATGCCAAAAATTGTAGTGCCATTTGTTGTCAACGCGCGTTGAATGCAACAAACAGCAAAGTTTTACGACAACAATGGCAAAAGGGGCTTAAAGGGGTAAGGGTGAGGGTGAGGGAGGCAGCTGTGCACATTTGTGCAGCAGCCATTGTAATGAGTTTCGCCAAGTCGTATGTGGCAATATGTAAAATTAACTAGACACAAAAGGCTAAAGAAGTTTTGAACTGGCAACAAATTGTGTTGTTAATTGCAGGCGTCAAAAAACTCATAAAAAAAACATATGCATGCACCAGCAATTCCACCAATTGGGTATCAATCCAAGCGATTGATTGATGAACTGACCAAATTGCCATACAAGACATTTATGTCGTCCAATTAAATCCCGAAATGACAATCAAATTTATGTTAATCAACCAAAATTGT
>JAEIFU010001562.1:0-64944 GCA_018904235.1 Lordiphosa stackelbergi | reverse complement strand
GATCTGTGCGTTCATACAGACGGATGTTGATTCTTATCAAAAATTATATTTTATTATATATACTTTATAGGGTTAAAATGATTCCTTCTTCCTGTTTCATTCTTTTGCACAAACTTAATATACTCTATGTACCGTTGGTACAGTGCTCTGTGGGCCAGAAATCTCATTTTTTGTCCAAAACTCTTGCATTTTCTACACCAGCCTAGCTAGGAAGCTGGAATTTTTCGACGAAATGATCTAAAAGAGATTGAACTCAACGCATATAATATAAAAAACAACAAAAAATAATTTATACGATATGGATGATCCAAATCAAAATCGAAAAATATTTAAACTTTTTTCGTTTTTTAATTATAGAAAAAAAAGTTGTAATTGGATTTGGCCCAATTCTTGCATAGAAGTATATATATACCAGATAACTAAAAAAATAAACATGTCTTGATATGTCTAATGGTTTACGAGTTATTGACCCAAGCAGTTTTTGAACTTGTCTGCCCACCCCTGCCAGAGGATTTTCAGTCAAAACTGAATTTTTCCATATATTTTACCCTCCTCTTTAGATTCAATACTTAAAAACAAGTAAATAAAAATTTAATTTTAACATAACATAATACAATTTACCTTCAGTGCTTCTAAGAGTATGCTACACATTTTAACACATTCAAATTGGCTCTGTATAAAAATAGTTTACCTCAGAGTGAATGTGTTATATTCCGATGTTTAGATAAAAAGCATACTTCTAGGATGACTGTATAATAGAAAATGGTCGATTTCAAATGGGAATATAATTTTAAATGCGATATTATAAAAATTTAAAAAAAACCGCGCAAAAGCGCATACCTACAGCTGTGGTACATTATTCAAAGAAAATAATGAGCCATATTGCAAGCTAATTAAGAGGGGTACTTCTGGGTACTCTTAACACAAAGTTGCCAAATGTAAAAAAAAAGCCACAAAATTTTAGATTTTTCCAGTTTTTAAGTAAACGCTTTGTGAAGGAAACTTCTTGATAATTTTGTATATCAATCTAGTGCGAAGTCGAAAATAAGAAATAAAATTGCGGCAGCTGTTGCTTTTCTTACTTTGACTATTAATATTGTTTTTGCAGACATTTTAAGAAAAATCAACGTTGAACGGCTGCCATTCAAAAACTATTTTGTAAAAAGGTTCCAAATTTTACCATAAAACTTTTGGCCGAAATTTCGGGCCCAGTGTGCAGTGTCTGCCATGTGCTAAAGGCCCACACTGGCTAGAATCCCCGCAGAAGAAAGTTCCTTCTAATATGACATTGCTGATCTCGAAAAGCACAATGTGAAGGTTCCTCTGACGATTTCCTAGCCCTCCTAAGAAGGTTCAATCCACAAAGAGCTGAACAACAAGGAAATCTCCTAGTCTTTACTCGTCCTAGTCACATGTGCCAAGATGAAAAGATATTTGGGTGTTTCTTAACGCCTTTTGTCAAAGAAAGGTATTCCAATATCTAGTGCAATACCCAATTTCAACCCTCCAATTCTAGACTCCCACGGTGTGTTAAGAGCATGCGGTAGAAAAAGAGCATCCGGCTCGAAGGACCAAAATTTTTGTAGAAGACTGAATTATCAGTTGCATATTACCGATTCCATACTGTTTCACATTTCACTTCTATCCTGAACAGGTCCTTGATACACGATCTTCGTACTGGCTGGCTCAAGGTCAGTGGTGAGTTATAAGCTGTACTATAAATTTGTAGAAAATAATGAGTGTGAAAGGGCTATCTTCTCAACGCGCGCACTAATTTGCATGTGTTTTTTTTTAAATGATAGCCAAAGTATGTGGCATGGTTTTTATATAGATTTATAGAATAGAGGGAAGCTAACTTCCACTTGACCGAAGTTTAAATACCCTTGGAGCATGATATATGCCTGCCTGTTTTGTTTATGGCAGCCATACGATATATTCATCCGATTTTGATCAAAATCTCCAACAAAGTATTGAAACAGATAATGTTTATAACTGGAAAGTACCATTAAAAGCAAAAAAGTTTTTCTCACTAGAACTTATTTTTCGACCGATCTTTCCTATGGCAGCTATATGCTATAGTCATCTGATTTGGATCAATCTTCACAGAATTGTGTGGTAGCATGCAATATTGATCAGTAACTAGTATGGGAGCGATAGCATTGAAAGGTCTTACTAAGACTTTTTTTTTAAACCTATATTTTGTATATATTTCTATCGATCCTAAGGCAGCTATATGCTATAGTCATCCGATCTGGCCGGTTCCGACAATGTACAGCGTATTTGTACCAAAAGACTTCGTGCAAAGTTTGGTTGAGATAGCTTTAAAATTGACGGAGGAGACAGCTTAAAACAGACGGACGGACAAACCGGAGGGCAACGCGCACAGGGAATTATGGCTATAAAACTCAGCTCGTCATGCTAATCAAGAATATAAATACTTTATGTGGTCGGAGATGCTTTCCTTCTGTGTTACAAACATCCGGACAATTTTAATATACCCTCTCCAGTGTCGTGAACACTCATGAGGGTTTGATGTGAAACCTGATGCTAAATTTAAGAGCTGTTTAAGGGCTGTCATTGTCAAGTCTTTGTTTAGTCACTATCAAATCACTGTTTAGTCACTGTAAAGCCAATGCTTAGTCACTGTTGGGTAACTGTCAAGTCACTGTTTAGTTATCAACTCACTGATAAGTCACTGTGAAGACGCTGTTAAGTCACTGCTTAGTCACTGTCAAGTCACTGTTAAGCTACTGTCAAATCACTGTTTAGTCACTGTCAAGTCACTGTTAATTCACTATCAAGTCACTGTTTAGCCACTTTTGAGTCACTGTCAAGACAGTGTCAACTCACTTTTAAGTCACTGTCAAGTCACTGTGTTTAGTCACCTCCACTTTCCCCCAGTTTTTCTCCTCTTTCCGCCCGTATTCACCTGGGACACTCCGCTAAAACTACTAAAAAAAATCCGCAGTCAGCGTCACGTGATGCTGAAATCAAATTTCCGTATCGAAATTAAATATGTTTCACTCAAAAATTTTACTTTTCTATAAATAGGTTCCTCCAACTTTAAAATTAGTCAAAAGAATCCCAAAGTTTAGGTATGTCCGAGTGAATATTTGATCATTATGTCCTTTTAATTAAATAATTATCTTGCTATTAATTCTTTTATTAAGCAAGAGTCAATCTTAAATTAAAATAACTCAATAGTTAAATTTAAAATATAATATTACTCGTCATTTTTTGCATCAAGTTTATAAGATTTTATAAACCAAAGTCTAAATTAAAATGAAATTTTTTTCTAAGATTTGAAAATTCCAAAATTGATCGGTTTAGAAAATTTCAGCGATCCTAAATGCTGACTAAGTATGGAATTTCCAAATTTGAAAACAAAATCTCATTCCAAAACCATAGATTAATTGCTCACAAAACTCGCCTCTCAATTGGTCCATGGTATCGCGTGCAGTATGGCGTGTGGCACCGTCTTGCAGAAACAAAAAAAAAAAACGGTAATCTTCCCACTTAAGTTTGCTCATGGACTGTAACGTTGCCATCATCAATATTTTTTTAAAAATACCGCACCAAACAGTGCATTTTTCAGGGTGTATTGGCCGTTTTTCATCAACTTGGAATTTAGAATTCTGTTTGTTGACTTGCCAACAATTTCTCACAAAGACCGAATTTGGAAAATAAAATTGAATGATTTGCAAGCGCTGCTCGTTTGTAAGTCTGCAGACCGTACTGAACACTTTTGGCGTTGCCACATGTTCCGAATAACGCGTGTATAGCAAGTTACGAATAACCAAATAACATAAATCAACGTTTACAACATGTGAAATTTTGGAAAATATTTAGAAAATTCTCAAAAAGCTTATTTTCATTACAAACTTGAATTTGTACTTGTATTAGTTTAATACGTTCTGGTTAAGTTCATATATTTAATACTCTTCATTTTGAGCTGATATTTGCAATGCAAGTATGGATGCATCTCGGATCCCGAAACGAAATGCTCACCAATTATTCAGAGGTCCAGACTGCGTATAAATTTGTAAATGTATTTATATATTTTGGTTTTTAATGTAGCAAAATTCATCAGCCCCTTGACAAATGCATAAATTGGAGAGGTTTAAGTGTGCACGAACATTTTATGTCTAAGCACATAAGTATTCAATGAATTACTCTGAAAATACCGTGCTGAACAATGTTAGCAAGTGACTTGCAACCGCATTACAATGTACTCCACAGATGCTAGAACCTAAGACAAAAACCAATAAATTCTCATAAATTATGAACTTTATGAACATTTCAAATGAAGAAGCCTGCCAAAAAGAAAAATTTCAACATGAGGAAAAACTTATGCATAGATACATTTTTATTTTTCTTATTTTGTTGGCCAGACACACTCTCTTGCTCTGTTGGATACAGAAAATGAAACGCATGAGGAGCATATAAATGACACAGGCTAATTACAGGTAAGCAAAAATACAAAAAAAAAAAATAAGCAAAACAAAAAACTTAAAGTTTATTTTTGGTGGGGGGAAAAGACTCGGCAGGCAAACTGGCGTGAAAATGCGTTCACACTCGCCGGGCCAAAATCAAAGAATGTTCCACACAACTGAGCAATTAACACACACGGCACAGCACACACCGCACACACAGCGAAAACTCACTCAAAAAGCACACTCAGAGGAAAAGCGAGCCGAGCCAACGAGGAATCGTAGAAATAGACGAAAACACTGACGATCAGCGACCAAATCAACGAAATACTCTTTATTCGAACGACAACGGGATCTCTTGTTCAGTAGATCACCAGCCTTACTCCGACGTTTATTACGAATTTTTTCGGTGACTCGGTGACAACTACAAAACTGCGTGCGGTGCTGTAGACATTTTTGAGGGGAAAAACGACCAACAAAAATATTTTGTAAAAAAAAACAAATTAAATTTGTAAAAAAAAACCCAAATTAGAATTGCAAAATCTGACATCAAAAATGTCGTCATCGCAAGCTGTACGCTCCTCGAAATACTCCTACCGGGCCACATCCACCGGACCCGGTGGTGCCGATGTGAATATTGAATATATTCAGGATATGAGTTCGCTATCCCGCTTGGAGGTAAGCGAAAAGGAACATCAAAATCAAAAAACAAATGTGAAAAAATGTTTAACCTAAAGAAAAAGTATCTCGAAAACCAAATATATCTACGTTTGTGTGTATAAGTTGCCGCGTTTGTGTGTGGAAATATAAAATATCTTTATATATATATAGATATATACCTAAATATTCAGTGCTAAAAATTATGCAATGAGCAATCTATCTATGAGATACATATACAGAAAAAAAATAAAAGAAAAATTAAAAAAAAAAACACAACAAGCAAGAAAATTCTCTTGAAAACTGTGCAATAAGAAAATGTGTGCAAAATACAAATTTTCCAAAATAAAAAACCCATTTAAAATCCAATTTTCTTCCAGGACAAGATCCGTTTGCTCCAAGATGATCTTGAAGTTGAACGTGAATTGCGTCAAAGGGTGAGTATTTTTAAGGCTAAGCTATAAAAATTGATATAAGATAAGATATTAAATAGAAAATATGGGATTATAAGTGGGGTCTAATGTCAAGCAGCTTCACTCTCCTAGGGGGTATTTTTTGAAAACAATTTTCACCATTTTCACCTGCTTAACGGGCAAACGCAAGGCAACGCAACGAAACGAAACGATTTTCACTTTTTGTTTTGTCGCTTTCGCAAATGTCACCCTAAAAACAGCAAAAATATGTGGAAAATCAAACAAATGAAAAATACCAAATCAAAATAGAACAAGTAAGTGCTCTAAAGTTAAGGGCACCGACTAACAAATACCCTGTACGTTTGATTTTATGTGTCAAACTTGTTACTTCCGTGTTTTGTGGTAGATATATAAAATATAAAGTAGATTGAGAGCAGGAGCATCGATCGCGCACACTTACCAATCTAATTGAGATACTACAATAAATGATGTGCCGTTCAGTTAGAGCAGCGGTGGGCACGAAAATTGAGTTTGGGAGAGCAAGACTCGATCGCGCACACTGCACATGTTGCGCCGATTCGCTTGGTCTTTGTTGTTATAACACACTTCGAAGCGACGCAATCGCTACGCAATTTCTTATGCGTCTGAATGACATCAGTTACAGCTGCTTCCGAAAAATCTTAAGTCCGTGCTTTTTGTCCGATCTTACTTAGATTTTAAAAACAGCTTAATCATAACTGAATTAAGCAGGTTCTTAACTTTTGTGTTTTAAGCCAGATCTTAACGAAATTTTGAAAACATCGTTATATTATATTGCAATATCGAATAAACCCTTAATCTTTGCGTACATATCGCCGTCCCCCTTCACTTTCGTGTTTTTTGTCGGATCTCATTGAGCATAAAACAGACTGAAATAACTATATCAAAAAAACCCCTTTAAACATCATTTTCAACCGCTTACAGGGTATACAAAACTTTAGCAAACAAATGCAAATTGTTTGGCTAAGAATAACCAGCGCTTCGAGAGCAAATGAACCACTGATGAACCATGATAATGATGTGCATTGAACTTCAATCGCCTATTTTGCCTTTGCCGCAAGAAGTGCATAAAGTGATAAATGCTTTTGCATTTGACTTTGGTTTTGATTGTGTTTGCAAATGCAAATGCGGCAACAAATTTAGAAAATGCGGCCCGGTTTGGCCTGGGGCCATCGCCTTTAAAAAAAAATGTTTTTTTTTCTGGAAATAATTTTAATTACTTTTGGCTTTATGGATTAACATACACACACTCACTTCTATTCCAAGTATCGAGTCACGCACACACACACACACATCATGCTTATAATATGGAACAAAATGGCTAAAATTAGCGCACGACATTCAATACACAAGCAAATGATTAACTTAACAACAACAACAAAAATATGAACAACCCAAAGAAAAGAAAATAAAGTAGCCAAAAAAAAAACAACATCATCATCATCTTCATCGGCAGCGGCAAGAAAAATTCGCTGGCACAGGCGCACTATATGTATGTGTGGGTTGCCTATAGCTATGTGTGTGTGTGGGAAAATTAAATAATTTTCATGCACATTAAAAGTTTTCACACACCGCTTTGGTATATTTGTATATTTTGTATCTACAAGATACATATGGCGCAAATAGATTTACGGCCTGTACTTACGTGGCCTTTGCGGCAAAACTTTGTTATTACGGCTAAAATCATACATACGCGTACATACTTGAGCATATATATATGTTAGGTATTTATCACATGGAGGTCTTACTAAATCGGAGGGGGATTTGGATAAGACAGACAGAAATCTCCTCGTTTGCCACTCAACCTCACTCGGCACTATTTCGCCATAAAATAAACAAATTTTTAAATCCTTTACTACAATCATTCGATTGAAACATGCTAATGATTAATAAAATAAACTAGCTATCATTCAAAGTTCTTAAGGCGAGGTGGCATAACGACATAATCTTGTCCCTTAATCTTGCCCAGGGCTTTGTTTCAGCTTTGTGTTTGCCTCTTGTATTTGGCGAATTTATCTCGCTTCAATGTAAAACAGTATAATCTCAGACTGAAAGTTGTCATTAAAACCAACGACCAAACCAAAGTTTATCAGCACTCTCTTAACCAGTTTGTCATTAACTATTAGACTTAGAAACTTTTCTTTGACTTCTAGCTTTGAAAGCGATTATTAAGACTCTACCAAAGCGATATTTTCGCTACTTAAGTTTATTTGTTGTAACTAAACTACATCTCAATTTCCATTTTCTTCGCTTTTCCTTCTTCCTGATCAGTTCCAACAGCTGCCTTTGCGATCTACCATGAATACTTAGATATTATCCTTTATCCATTTCTTAGAATAAAATATAGAACTTGTACACAGAGGGAAAAAACCGAGAACATTGGACTCAAAACGAGCACAGTCGTTACCAAAAACATCGCTTCAACGACTCACTCACTCCACCTGACTCGTTTCTCACTTAAATTTTTTAGAAAAACACAGAAAAATTTGTTCGGACTTGACTGGGATTTGTGCCCGGTACCTTATGCACTCTACTTATGAAATGACGCGCTAGCCAATTCAACCGTTGAACATTTTTGCAAGCGCACGTTTAGAGGGCTACTTATGCTTTGTTGAGCTGACCAGAGAGAGATCAAAAAGAGAGCCTACTTGCTCTTACTCGCCTTTTCTCTTGTATATCTCTCTGTTGAAAACCGGTTTTGTTGTTGTTTAAAGCAAATATTATCCGAATGAGAACAACTTTACTCATTCCACGAACATTTGGAACTTTTGTTCTTAAGAATTTTGAGACCCTCTTGTTCTTATTTTGAGTTGAAAGCAACTTATTTTCTGAACAGGTTTTTTCCTCTGTGTATTAGAAATGAAAAAATCATGAGTATTACGTATCTTAAAAATTTATCAATTGTATTGTATCAAGTGCAGTAAAATAAATTCGAAAGAATGTGATTTAAGTACTTAACTCCCATTTTAATATAAGAACAAAGAGCAAGGACTGCTGCTGGGACCGGGAGGTTTCTGAAAAAGCTGTACAGTCTCCTTTGTGGTCTTTTAAAAACATTAACCTGACCTCGAGCCTGCTTAAACTTGCTAGTTTGAGAACAAAATATTATTCAATCAATGAAATCCCTAAATCACTCCTTATTCTTTCTTGAAACAAGATAAAAGCCAAAAACATATTGATAGAGTGAAAGATATAACTTTATAACTACTCTATGAACCAAGCGATAGAACCTGCTGAGAATTGTAGGGGCAGATTCCAGTAAAAAACAAGTAAGAATGTCGGTCGAACCCGTCCGTAATATACCCTGTACCTGCAGTAGCAGCTGAAAGCTCTCGTTTGGTCATAACTTGAGAATCGTTCATTCGATGTTTGTCATTTTTTTGGCAAATAGGTAAATATTTATGAAATATTTCTGAAAGGAATGAAACATCAATCTACTAAACTATGGAAGATACGAGGTTTTTTCAATATTGCAGGGGTGGGAGGGGGCGTGAAATAAATTTAACATAAACTTGATCTGCCTGCAAGTATGAGATGCTTATGACCCATACATGTCACACCTCAATCTTTTACCATCTCTGAGATCTGTGCGTTCATACTGACGAACAGGCAGACAAACAAACGTACATGTTGATGCTGGTCAAGAATATATATACTTTATAGGAATCGAAATTGATTCCTTCTCCCTGTTACATAATTTTGCACAAACTTAATATACTCTGTGTACCTTTGGTACTCTGCATTTTCCATTTATTTGCTTCATTTAGCCTGGTTTTGTAATTCCATTTCGTACCCAATCCAAGAAATGTATTACTTCAATTAAGAACGCCATTTAAATAGCTTGTCGATTTAGTCGGATTTTCGTTGAACTTGAAGGTTTCTCACAAGGTGAGAGAAATAAATGTGATTCTTACACTTTCCTTTTTTACAGGTCTAAAGATATTCATAAACTTTGTTTTATCGTGTAAACTCAGACTAATTTAAACAGCCAAAAATTATGATTTCAAGAATTTCTTTCTTTATTTTAAATGAAATTTTATTAAAAATTCACAAAAATATTTACATAGAATCAAAACAAATTTTAAGACGGGATTTACAATGATTGAAGCAACCTTCATGAGTTTTCATAGTAGGCTAGAAATCAAAGAAATTCTCCTAGAGGTGTTAAACAAACTGTTAAGTTAAAATATTGTTTAAAAAATTTGGCAATCTGTTAAATTTGCTTAGTGTTGGCCCATTTCTTCCTTATTAAAAGGTTTTTCAAAAGAAATTCGTAAACAAACCCATTTCTAGATTCAGAATTTAGTTAAACCAAACCGCCTTTCAGACGTGGCGTAAATACTAAAATAGAATTAGCGCTTGCATGCCAACACGTGACTAGCGCTGTACACGCTGACTTCTGCTCTAGTCAAAATGTAATTGAATTGAGTAAGGTTTTTTGTCTTTAAACAATTTAAAATAATGCTACATCATATATCCCATTGAAAATGGATAAAAAGGGATCATAAAGTTGTGCAAATGTAAGTAACATGGAGAAGGAAACATTTCCGACCCTATAAAGTATATATATTCTTGATCAGCATCAACAGCCGAGTCGACTTAGCCATGTCCGTCTGTCTGTATGAACGCGTCGATCTCAGAGACTATAAGAGATAGAGACACAAATTTTTGCATGTACATAGGTGTATGCCGTACCCAGATCAAGTTTGTTTCAGATTTGAAAAATTTCCCCTTTCCCCCTTAAACCGCAAAAAACTGTCAGAGCCACAATTTTAAAGTTACAACCTCGTGGCTTAATACATATTATCTTAGGACTTACATCTATCTATTCTGAAAAGCGCAATAAGATCCGAGCAAAAACACCAAAGTTATGCACGAAACAATTTTGCATGTGAGAGGGGGGGAGCGCTGTGCCTATTTCAGAGTCAGTGTGTGTGGGAGTGCGCTGTGCGTTTGTGTATGTGTGTGTGTATGTGTGTCTCAATTGTACAGGGTATTTCGGAGTCGGGCCACTCGACTGCAACGCTCTTACTTGTTTGAATTGTAACTGATTTTAATGATTTGAAAGATTGTATGTACAAATGTTTATCGTTTTTCATACAAAAATTAAAGTTGGTTTTTTAAATTTGCTCATTCAAATATAATTCTTGAAACTAAATAATTTTCCAGAACTGAGAAAGATGTGTAACGCAGAGTTCGCATTCGATAACTACAAATGCAAAATCGAAGGTCCACATTAAAATTTCCACTCGCCATTCACTTGTATGGCCGTTACTCATCTTTGTAAGTTCTAGAGTCTTTGGTTTTACCATTGACTTCTTCGTTCTTTTGGTGTTTTCGGCGATCGAACTGATTCTAAAACAATTGTATTGATAAAAAACAATCGATTGCAAGCACTAAAACATGCAGAAATTAAGTTAAGAACAATTTTAACCACAACATTTTTAAGTAAATGTTAGTCCGCATTTAGAAGACACGGATGTCTGGTATCTGAAATAAGAAATGTATATGAGTTGCTCAGATAATGTAATAGTCAACTTTAGAAGATCAAAATATATGCTGATTATATTTCGGGGATGATACAGAAATCACAAGAGCTTTGGTTTAAACGTTTGGATTTCCAATTTAAATTGTTTAACTTTTTATGTAAATTGAATAGTGTATCTTCGATTGCTAGATCAAATGGTGAATTTTTGCGATTTGGAATCAACTGCTCAAAACTACTTGTTTTGAACAGATGGATTCAATTCGCTTTACTTTCGCCACTTGATCTAGTGACCGAGCTTTTTGTGCCACTTCACATATAAATTCAATCAATTCAAATTTTAAACACAAGAGTTTATACGAAAATCTGTATATAAGTTTCTGATACTCATAGTAAACTGATATATGTTTCAGTCATAACATATGAGAATACAGCTTTAATATGTGATTTCGTGATTTTCTTACCAGCTTACTGAATCACCAAATAATTGGCATAAAGTCTACTGTTGCAGATATCGAGCTAAAACTTGGTATACATTCAAAATATTAAAACCAAATTTTACGTTAATTTGACCACGCCTACCCCGAACGCCTTTATATATATGGCAACATTGCGCATACGTGATCTTAAAACAAAGTCTTCATAACAGTGAATAAAAAGTTAAAATTAAAATTAAAAATTAATTTCTAGTAATTTATAGTAAAATTTTAAGCGTACATTCCCCTAGTTGGCCAACTATCCAGTTTGTAGGTGCGGTAGAGTTGCCATCCACACTAGGGGGGTCGATTTGTATGGGCCGAAAAAAACGTACAAAGCGTATAGCAAAAACGAAATCTACGGTCAATTCTAAGAAAATTTCACCAAGAAACCATGGGTCTAAAATGAATTCCTAGTCCGCGCAAATCGACTTTAAATATTTATATTACATTTTCCCAAAAAACAAGTTAGAAAGTCGGTGAAGCCCGGCTATAACATACTCTGTATCCCCCAAAGCTTGCAGTTATCTGATTAATTTAATATAGCAGCCACACAAAGTGATAAAGATGTCATAAAGTGAGTCCAGTGCTGCCCATCAACGTTGAACCGGTGCTACCCATCAAAATTTTTTGATTTCCGTATAACTCCGCTATCGTTTATCCGATCTTCATAATTTCTTTAGCGAATCGATAAATAAGCATGATTACAAAATATCTCTAGAACGTACAAACCATCTATCTGCAAAACTGTGGGAGATATGAGATTTTTTCTGAATTGCGGGGGCGGCAGGGAGCGTGGCAACCTGTGACATAAAAATTTATCCGCCTGCATCTACAAGAAGTATTTGTCCCATAAAAGTCAAAACTCTATCTCTTACCATGTCAGAGATTTGTACTTTTACAGGTTTATGGACATACATACTACGTTTATGCTATGTTCATTTTGTAAAATCATTTCATGAAATGCCTCCGAAAGTGCGTGCATAAACACCATTTCACGAATTCGATTACACATGAAAGTTGACTATGAATTCGGCGTTTTCTCATATGTATGTGTGCTATCATAAAACTTTTTCAAATCAAAAAATTATTTTAAATATGAATGAAGATTTAAATATTTTTGATATTCTTGTCATTCATGTAGAGCCTGATAGTCTAAAAACTAGTCTATGCTTGTAGTCTAAAAACCTTGACTGGGTTTGGTTTGATATAAGGTGTCCCTTGCACCCCATTTTCAAATCTTCATCGTATTATGTGATTTTAGAACTCGTAATTTTATAAACTTTTTTGAACTTTGCTTTCATGTTTTCATCAAAATTGTCACTCTTGATTTGGCAGACAAAACATTCCTCATATGTTAAACCAAAAAAGTGATTTTTTTAGTGACCTATTGAATTGAAAAATATGTAGAACTTTTTTACAGATCATTCAAGTTATGGACTAGTGTCCACAACTTGTCTAAAACAAGAACTGTACTCATGTTAAATCAAAAAAATTTTTATACCAAAATACAAAATATTAAGCATTGTTATAGCTAAGGCAAAAAAGTAAAACGGATATACAATAATATTGCTTAGGTTAAAATTTGTAACAGTAAAACTGATACAAAATTATTTTCCGTACTTAACAGTTTTCTTTGTATTTAACTATTTTGTGGATTGTTTTTTTTGTCGAGAGTTCTTTTCGTTTGTTTTCTCAAGCAATCAGACTTTTTTTTAACCAAATAACTCATAAAACAATTTCTTTCCCAGCTACTCAAAGTTGAATCGTTGTACTTAAACCAGTTAAAATTCTGTTTAAAAGTGCTTTAAAGTTATAAAAAAGAACCACAAGGTGTGCTGCAAAAATTCGTCAAAAATTACGTGTTTAATTAATATAATAGAACATACTTCATATATTAAGGTAATTTCTATTATTTTTCAATAAAAATCATTTTCAGAACTAAACCTTTTGCCAAAATGCATCGGTCCGAAAAGGGATAAATTTCAAGCTTTTGCACATGAAGTTTTGGATGTCTTCAAATAGCCAAACCGAACCACTTTCAGGCAGAATATTTTTGACATTTTTTCTCTGACCATAATAAAAGTTGTCATAAAATCATGTATTTATTTCAAGTCCAGTCGAGTTGATGTAAACATTTAGAACAAAAATTACCTCTGACAGCTGAAAATGCAAATAAAAAAAAATCCCCAAAAAATATACATAAAATTCCATTTAATTCGCAGAAATTCTTCAATCAGGTCAGCAAAGGCAGAAAAGAAAATATTTAGTGGGAAAAATGTAACATAAAAAACTGTTCAAATGCCTTTTTGGAAATGCACAAAAAGAAGCGTTGGGGCGGGTGCGTTGCAGTTTGCTGGTATATACACCTATAGAAGATTTCTGTTTGGCAATATGCCATTGTTATTTTAAGTGTTGCATGTGCATAATTATTTTCGACTTGATTAATTAGACTATAATTAGCTATAAACTAATAATCATTTATATATTTATTTTCTTAATTTCTAATTACAGATCGAGCGCGAGAAAGCTGATCTTAGCGTGCAGGTCATACAGATGTCCGAGCGTCTTGAGGAGGCCGAGGGTGGTGCTGAACATCAAGTAAGATGGGAGATATTGGGTGTGTTACTTGGAAAACTAGGTTGAGGCAAATTTTAATCTAAGGGAACAGTAGGCACTTTTAATGCCTCGAAATGGAAACTGTCCGATCGTTTCTGATTTAGAATCAATACCATATGCTTTCTAGAACATTTGAGTACTCCCAGCGGCAGTTTTCTTTAAATGAAATCCAAAAAGCAAAGCTTATTGGCTCTAATACAGGATTTGTCAACAAGAGCGAGCCCAAGAAGTGAGAGAGTATTGTTCGCAAACCAGCTCTGACCTATTTCATCGACCGCTGGCCAGCGACTGAAAAGCAGTTTGCTCTTGGTGTCGGTGTGAATAGCGAATTAGCTTGTCTAGAACCGACAAGTAATTGAATCCAGAGGCTTTAACTTTTGACTTCACTTTTACAAGGTATAATTTTGTCTAGCATCTGATTTCCAAGAACACACCCAATGTATGTACTATTAAGGAATTTATATCTCATATATAATCTTCTTTATCTTTGTTCACAGTTTGAAGCCAATCGCAAGCGTGATGCTGAGCTGTTGAAGCTGCGCAAATTGCTTGAGGATGTTCATCTTGAATCTGAGGAGACCGCCACGCTTTTGAAGAAAAAGCATAACGAAATTATTACGGATTTCCAGGAACAGGTTGAAATCCTAACGAAAAATAAGGCTAGGTAGGCTACATACCGTACTACACCGCATAAATATGTACATTAGAATGGATCTAATTAGTATTCTCAGCCTTTTAAATATTCTAAAAAATTTAAGTCTTAAATTTTTGAGGAGTATCTAAATTTTCTAAGTATCACTCATACGCAGTGTGGCCTTTTTTTTAAATTTTATTGCATCTTTAAATTGAGGCCTTTCGTTTCAAATTTTGGTATCCTTAACGTTTTTAAAAATTTTGATGTAATTGTTGTACGTGACGTATGAGTAATTTATTTTCCAAATATTAATTTTAAAATTTTTTAATATTTTGATTTTCAAATATTTATTAATCAATTAATAATACATTTTAAAATATTTTTTTTTCAAATTTTACCCCCTTGAGATCCATTCTTATGTACATCCAATTGACCTAGAACTGATGTCACATTTTGATGAATGGCAACACCGTTCATCATGTGGCGTCAGCTGGCGTTATTTTGACTTTTCAATGGCTTAGTAACCTTGCAGTGCCCCGCTAACCCAAAAAATATTATAACAGAAACCAATTCATAAACAATTCATCAAAATGCCATGAACAGCGGGAAAAAAAAAACTAAAACGAAACCAGCAATTTGCATGGCTTGCATAGTTCTATTGACACAAATTTACACACACTTTCGGGTATAAGCAAAAAAAAAAAAATATTATTGCCTGCTCTCATATTTCCAAATCGAAAAGAAAACTATACAAGCCAAAAATAAATATACCATAAAAATTTTTCATCATTCAATTTCAAGGCTACTAAAAAAAAAGTTTTCATTTAACTGCTTAGCTAAAGAGTTTTCAACTATTTACAAGTTATTTGAGTTTGCGCACTTCTTTGCGGAAAACTCATTCAGTTATCTCGCTCTTACCTTAAAGCTCTTTTCGTTTCTTTTCTTATATCTTTTCTATGAAACGAAAGCTTTTTTCGGCACAAGTTTTTTCCACACGCACCGAAACCATATGTTGTTCCACTACCAACAGCGAGCCGCATATTTTGGGCATTTATTTTTAGAAAATTTTTGAATTTTCATCTACATTCTTTGTTGTTGTTGTGGTTGGTGGTGTTGTTGGTGCTCTCTCATTTGCACCAACGCCCCAACCCAAATATGTCTTTGATTGAATCATATACAAAAATTGTGTTGATTGTTGTTGTTGTTGTCTCTTTTCGTCCAATTGAACTTTATGGAAATTCGATACGTTTTTCTGGCTTTTCAGTATTTGTAGGTGAAAATCATTTCGGTTGCCCCTCAATTGAAAAGTCTGGCAAATGTATGGAATTGTTTGAAATAATAAATAGAATTTAAGTTTTTCAATAGAACTTGTACAGCAGCTTGTTTGTAATTTCATTGATTGAGTACAGCAAAAAATTTGAATGATCGCCAAATAATTGTGTTCCTCATTCTTTGGGGAGAAAAAAGAACTTATCACACAGTTTGAGAGGCTCATTTACTATACTAAATTTTCCAAATAATTCAAGTAAAATCACAGCATACTAAACTACAATAAAACAAGTATTTCATTTGGTGTGTTTTTAGTCATTTGCTTGCACACGCCTTAGCTAGTAGCCTGGCAGACGCTATAAAAGAAAATCCGCTTTTGAAATCGCTGACATCTTAAATACTGACTAAGTCCGTTTTTACACGGTGAAGTTTGCTTCAAAAAGTTCTCTTCGATTTTGTTTTGAATCATCTTCAAAACTCCACTCGCATTTACACCATGAAGTACGCTTCATAAGTTTTTCCTTTCGTACATTCCGAATACTATAACATTGCAACCCTTCTTTATGCAAGCTGTCGATTGAGCTTAATCACCAGTATGGGGTTTCCTCTTGCTTGTTATCGATCGACTAAAAACTCAACCCTGGCAAAGAGAAACCATGGAAATCCTTTATTGTCAGCCGAGGCCATGAAGGTTTGCCTAATTCGACTGCCCCCTACACTTCTTCCACACAAACAAGAACTTCATGAAGTTTGACTAAGTTCGGAATTTCCAAATCTGGAAACTAAATTCTTAATTTAAATTAAAATTTGCCTCTTTATAAAGTCCATTAAACTTGTTTAAAAAAATGTTTTTCTGATATACACAAAAAATTATCATGATAAATGCCCTTTAAAGTATGCAAACTTTTTACCTTTTCATAGTTATCTACATTACTTCGAAGTGGGGCCCTTTACGCGCTATGCGCTCTCATCTAATATCTGCGCCCAGATACATGCTCTCGTCCAGGTCGTTTTTCTTGATTCGCAGAAATTCGCCAACAAAACGGTTTAGCCCTCCTAGCGGCCCATCGTTCGCAGTCATTATCAAGATGTTGTCACTGTGATATGTCCTACACTATCGTATTTCTTGCGTCAACCTACACTCAGCTATGTTCTCAGCTTTCCCAATTGAGTGTAGGAATGCGCTAAAGTAGCCGTGTCCTGTCATCATCTTTGTTACGTAGAAATCGACATCTCCCTGCTTCCTGCGAAGCCAACTTTTGATCTCTTGTCCTTCTGCCCTTTATTTCGTTTGCCCATCTTTCTTGTCAAGCGGTGAGGGTTTTTTCCTTAATCGATTCTACAGTTTGCCTTGAAACTTGTCCAGCTTGACGCAACCCGTATATTTGGTATTTTGTTTATCCTCCGATCAGGTTTAAACTCTTTTTCAAAGATCTTTATACTTTATAGCAATCTTTCATAAAATAAAGCAATTTTCCGAACTTTGTGAAAATTACCGAAATACTGTTGTGTGTAACTTTTTTGGTTTTCTTCCGATCAGGTTCAAACTAATTTTCCAAGATCTGTATGAAAATTCAACAATGAATTCACCTCTTGGTGGAAAATGGGAGGTCAAGGTTTATGGTCAAAGTTCAGTTTCGGAGCGTTTAGCTTCAAACTCCTTTTTCAAGCTACGCATACAAAGTTATGGATACGTAACTTTAAAATTTAAAAAATCTTCCTCAAAGTCAGAAAATGAGAAGAAAACTGTTGAATGTTTTTCGTCCGATGGGGTGCGTTGAAAAATGGATGATTTAGGTTATTTGGGCTAGAGTTAAGTAAGAGTTATTCGTACATTTTCATTTTTAAAAGTGGTTAGAAAAAACGTTCTCACATTTTAAATTCAATCCCAATTTCTACAACTGAATCCTGGGACAGCTAAAAAATGTATTGGTAAATTGAGTAATCGTCAAAAGGAACCAATATATAAAAGCATGAATGATTCTGCACCATGTTCATCTTCTGACAAAATTTAATCTCTCGCTAAGCAGCAAGAAAATAATGAAAAAATGACAAATATCAAATCGGTAAACGACTTCCTTGATTCATTCGAAATTCTAATACATATGTTAAAGCTTTGGAAAAACTATTATTGTGTGACCTTTAAAAATATTACATTTCTTATATTAGCTCTTCCTAAGAAACAAGGAGGTCCAGCTAAACAGACAGTATTGATAAAAGTTTACTGGAATACTCTAATATTATATAGATAATATCAAGACTCTAAGCTTCCATTAGGGCGAGAGCGCATTGAAACTGAAAGACAAACTGACGGCTGACCATGATACTTAATTAGGGCAGCAAACCGAAATAAAAAAACATGCATGATTAACTCCGCAATGCTGCGCTTACAACTTAATTTTAAAGATTTTAAGAGATAGGTAGCATACGCGGAGCGGTATTATATGTCAAGATCAGCCTTAAGTTTTGCCGTCAGTTCATCATTCAGCCACATGTGTGCGCG
This sequence comes from Lordiphosa stackelbergi, assembly GCA_018904235.1. Lineage (NCBI taxonomy): Eukaryota > Metazoa > Arthropoda > Insecta > Diptera > Drosophilidae > Lordiphosa > Lordiphosa stackelbergi. The sequence goes on along the minus strand of JAEIFU010001562.1, from coordinate 46,419 downwards.
CGCCTTTAATGATTAAAATTTTGAAAAAATTTTCCAATTTAATCTTGACCAAACTTGCGATAAGACAAAATTATTCCCTGAACCTCGGTTCGAACCTCAACCTTCCGTGAACCCAAACAGGGTTGTCGAAATATCGATATCGAATAACTTTTGACGATATTTTTATGAAACTTTTTAGGTTTTGGACAAAAAGAAGGTTTTTCTTATATAGTAATTTAAGATAGTAATATCCAAGAAATAGAAAATCTCCTTTTGTGTCCGAATCTTAAAAATACCACCAAAAATAATTCAACAAGTATTCTATCGATATTTTGACATCCCTGAACCCAAAACCCAAAATGTTTCGCGGGTTCGAGTGAACCCTTTCCGATTTTGCCGAGGTTTGCAGCCATAGTTTTTATAAGCATGTGAAAAAATTAACCTCGAGCCTGCTAAAAACCACATCTTACAAAATATAGGTCGCTATACACAACAACATTTAGTAAAATCTACAAACACAAATGGAATCAAAGCCGCGGGTATAAGCTAGTAAATTATAAGTATTTTCCTCAATAGTCTTAGCATACTTTGAAGGGCGTTTATCATAATATTTTTTGTTGTGTAACAGGGCAACAGAATAATAAATATCAGGGCTGCAAACCTCATAATAATCGACAGGGGTTCACTCCGGGGCTCGAACCCGCGAAACTTTTTGGGTTCGGGTTCACGGAGCGGGTTCAGAAGCTCGCTGAACCTAGGTTCGGGTTCGAACCGGGGCTTAGGAATAATTTTGTTCAAAAAACATATGCGTAAATTAAAACAAACAAAAGTTTAGAGGCGTTTTAGCAGGCTCCAGGTCAATAAGTTATGGAGCAATGAGCATTAAGCTAAGTTCACACAGTCAAATTAATTTACACAAACTGTCATGGCGGAGTTTGACTAATTAGTGTTCGAATTTGTCATGGTGTTCACACACACGCCAAATAAATTTTAATCGAAATTTGTCTAAATTTTGAAAGTTTCCATTGAATTTGGCTTAGTGTTCACACTCGCAAATTTGGTGTGCGGCAAATTTGTGTTTCACAGAAACCATTGTGTTATATCGATAGCCGCCGACAAATTATCGACTTAGTGCGATACATTTATATCTGGCTAATGGAATTGTCCAACTGCTTAACATTTATACCAAAACCGACTTGGATAAGCAAAAATGTGTATTTATTCTTTGCCTTGGCGCTGCATCGTTGCATGAAATCGTTTGCAAAAAATAAGAGTCGCAAAACAAAACGCTCATTTCGGCTGCCTCTGCCTTAGTAATGTGCTTGAGTTCCTTAAGAGTTCCTTTAGTTCATATTATTCAAGATTTGAAATTGTATCCTGGGATTGAGACCCTTCTGCGACGCCAACAAAATTCATCACACCGAAATATCTCCAAGGCGTCGCCTTCTCCAATCCTTGTCCGGACTTACCTTTTGCTCTGGCCGCATTTGTTTGTCATTAGATTCCGCAACTCCACTTCCACAAACTTGCTTCGAACTCTTCGACAATATCTACCCAATCACTTGCTCCCATAATTTTATTTGAATAATTGGTATCGGGCGCATTCCAAAATTAAGTTATACCCATGCAGCCTGACAATTTAATAACAAAACTGTATTATTTTACTTTATCTTACACCACTATGCTAATTCTTATCCAAATTAGATATCCAAACTGATTTACAAAAGTCCCAGCAATTAAAATACTCTGACAATCATCACAAGTTTGCCAAAGTTTGTTCTTACATTTGACTTGCAACATCAAACTCGGCAAATGCGCTAACAGTTTGACAAACAGTGTTCACTTGCGTTCAGACATCACACAAACTTATCGAAAACTTTTTGTCAAACTCGTCAAATCGGTCGTCAAACCAGTTGGACTGTAAATAAATATGGCGTTCACACACAATGCAAACTAATTTTGTCAAATTTTCGCATATTTGACAAATTAATTTGACGATTGAAAATTGAGAGTATAAGAATCACAGTGGTTAGAGCGAGACCGACATATTCCCAAATGCACTAAGAGTGCGTAAGTGTGAGCAAACAGCTGACTAACTTCTACTTCAGTCTATATATTCAGAGTTGACTGGCAATCGTTACCAGTTTTAAACAAGACTAAGACACCACAAAGGAGTATGGTCGACTGTACAGCTGTTTCAAGAACCTCGCGGTTTTATCATCAGCAGGCTTTGCCTATCTTCTGCAAGTTTTCAGAGGCCATCTGATGCCAGCATTGCTATGACTGTTTGGGAATTCCAAAGGCAGCACAAACAGACAACTCCAAACTAGCAGAAAACTTTGTGTATGTGGGGCAAATTCTCTCGCCTAAGTTAACGCACTGTATAAATTAATCATTAATGTGTCTTCCAGCAATCTTTCATTATTACTGATTCTATAGCTGGTTAAAACAAATATAAGAGTAGAAAAAGTGCGCTAGACTGATACTTGTGTTCCAGGAACAGCTAATACAACAATTGCGATCGTTTTTCCAAAACTTTAAAGCTTAAAGATTGCTTTTCATCTATATCAGAAGATAAACATGGTAAAGAATCATTAATCAAAATACAAAATATTATAAAATAAAGCAAAATGTTTCTTGAAAAAAAATGTAACAGAACATCTTTTTTTGAACCGAACCCTTTATTAACTTTTTTTTTGCTCCCGTTCTGGTTCGGGTTCGGGAATAAAAAATGTTTCTGCTTCAGATCAGGTTCGGTTCGGACTTCGCAAAAATTCCGCAGTCTCTGACTCCGGAGCGGTTCAACTCCGGTTTGCAGCCCTGATAAATATTTATTATTTTTCGTCTTAAGCCTTAAATTTATGACTAATTCATGCGTAACTCAACAAAATAACAAAACACTCTTCAAAGCTTAAGAATATTATGAACTAGATTCATACTTGGACTTAGCTTAATTTTGGATGAATTTTAAGCCACTGTTTTTAGAGCTCAGTGAATCTATCCTTGGGTGGCTTTCTTCAAGACTTTTACTGGCTCTACTATTACCTAGCGCCGTAGTTACTTAGAATGCCGGTTTGTTCGCTTTTGGATACGTGCGTTGCAAAAACAATTCAGCTGTTTTAAGCTGAGGCTGCGAAAAGAGTTCATGAAATTACTAAAACTTAACTAAACTGTCATAAAATTTAAAAAATTAGATTGGTACTTGGTTCGATACACGAGCACAAATTGTTTGGTCGGAAATGCTTGGTTCGGTACCGTTTAGAAGAGGTTTCATCTCTGTTTCGAGGGTTTTCGAGGGACTTGTTATATTTTTTTTACAGAAAAATACAATCCTCACAATTTAAGAAAGAATTTTTTAATAATGGAAATAACTAAATTGATGGGTCACCCCGGAAATAAAAGATTCTAAATCAAAAGTACATCAAAACAGTACATCAAAAAGAGCGGTCTGGGATAAAACTAATATCGGATTTTGTTTGAAAAATGTTTCAAAAAATTAAATCTGAAATACTTAAGACATATTTTAAACAAACAAAGTTAACCCCTCCATCACACTTGATAATTAAAACAAGTTGCTGTACAAAAGACATTCAGATCTTATGCTCTAGCTTAATACTTTCTCCTAGCACATTCACAGCTTGGCCTCTTTCACCTGCCTAAGTATTCACCATTAGCATGTTAAACGAATATTTACTAAACTCGAGATCTTTCCATTCTTTCAATTCCCCGCATTTAGAGCCGAAAAGGACAAGTCCAAATTCCAGTCTGAAGTCTACGAGCTGCTCTCCCAAATCGAATCCTACAACAAGGAGAAAATCGTTTCGGAGAAACACATCTCCAAATTGGAGATCTCTATTAGCGAGCTGAATGTGAAAATCGAGGAACTGAACCGCACCGTCATCGACATCACTTCGCACAAATCTCGCCTCTCGCAGGAGAACATTGAGCTGATCAAGGACGTCCAAGATCTCAAAGTTCAGCTGGACACTGTCTCGTATTCCAAGAGCCAAGTGATCTCCCAGTTGGAAGATGCACGCCGCCGTTTGGAAGATGAAGACCGTCGTCGCTCCATGCTCGAATCTTCGTTGCATCAGGTTGAAATCGAATTGGACTCGATTCGTAATCAACTCGAGGAAGAATCCGAGGCTCGCATTGACTTGGAACGTCAGTTGGTCAAGGCCAATGCTGATGCCACTTCGTGGCAGAACAAATGGAATGCCGAAGTGGCAGCTCGTGCCGAAGAGGTCGAAGAGATACGTCGCAAGTACCAGGTGCGCATCACCGAGCTGGAGGAGCATATCGAAACGCTGATCGTGAAGGTCAACAATTTGGAGAAGATGAAGACACGTCTGTCCAGTGAAGTGGAGGTCCTTATCATTGATCTGGAGAAGTCTAACAATAGCTGCCGCGAGCTGAGCAAGTCGGTCAACACCCTGGAGAAGCACAATGTGGAGCTGAAGAGTCGCCTGGATGAGACCATTATTTTGTTCGAGACCAGCCAGCGTGATTTGAAGAACAAGCATGCCGATTTGGTGCGCACCGTGCACGAATTGGACAAGGTGAAGGACAACAACAATCAGTTGGCACGCGAGAACAAGAAGTTGGGAGGTGGGCAATGAGTTGAGCATATTGGAGGGTTAACGAACTAAGACATATATTTTTTTTGGTGACAGATGATCTGCATGATGCCAAGGGTGCCATCAATGAGCTGAACCGTCGTCTGCACGAAATGGAACTGGAGCTGCGTCGTCTGGAGAATGAGCGTGATGAGCTGACCTCTGCCTACAAGGAAGCTGAGGCTGTAAGTGACTAAAAGCTTGAAATATTCAGTTCTTTACCAACATTTTGCTTTTTTTCTCTAACAGGGTCGCAAGGCTGAGGAACAACGTGGTCAGCGTTTGGCTGCCGATTTCAACCAATACCGTCACGATGCCGAGCGTCGTCTGGCCGAAAAGGATGAGGAAATTGAGGCTATTCGGTAAGTGTTTTTACCCACAACTACTCAGTCCAAATCCCCTTGGTATAAATTGCATCAGCCTCTGTTTCACCGAAGGTCAATCACTTCACTTCACTTGTTGTTTCCTCTGCCAAAACGGAAGCCCCTGAAAAAAAGAACAAAAAACGAATAAAATCAATCGATTGTTTTGCAATCGTTTGCATTTGCCTGCCAAAACAACAATTGATATCAAATTGACCCATTTAGTAGTCAGTACCAGTTCTCGTGTCGCTTATAAAGCAACTGCATTAGTTTTCTCAACAAAAAAAACAGGAACTAAGAAAAAGTCCTGCTTATACTAGACAACACAGACACAGTCCAAGAAGTGAGTTTGGCTTGGAGCGTCAAAGCGAAATGAATTTGATTTTGGTTTAAATGAACATTGAAATCTTCTACAGAAAAATTGCGCAGTTTTTGTGATTATACAATCAGAGAAAATTCAAGAAAAATAATCTTGTATGAGTTCAACGTATAAAAGGTAGGTGAAAGTTGGTGATTCCAGTCAATGGGACAAGTGTTTGGCTATGAATGAAGTTATATTTCGGAGATCTGTGAGAGAGTTGGAAAAAATTCCAAGGGTGAAATTTAAAATTGAATCAAAAGTACACTGAAAAAGATTTGGTTTACAAAAATTGAAAAATTTGGTGAAAAGCAAAAGACAATTCGTACAATTAGCATTTGTAAAGGCATCGAATTATGAATTCAATATACGGAATAGTACTACCATATCATATTTCTGTCATAGAAGCATTGTAAGAACTTATTAAGGCCTGTTCCGTTATTCGATTTCCGATCAAATCAGCGAATTTTGTGACGTTCCGCTTCAAAAACCGACTGCACCTTTAAAGGCAAAAAAGGTCAAATATATCAATATCCATACCAATTCAGATCAGTCGAATTCGGAAAGGAAAACAGGCCTACTTGTTTGCACTTTTAAATAATTTCTCATAGTTTCATCAAGTTATCGCCTTCCAAACGTCTTTAAATATAGGTCTTGTTGGTATTCTTTAAGAACTGACAACTTTGCAGTAATAAAAATTATCGGTTTAAAAAACGAGTATAATATTCAAGCCATTTAGAGCTTCAAGATGTCGTGTTCAATCCTCCCCACATTAATTAAATAAATTACAAAACAATCCACAAGACCGGCCCATTAGTTAGCAAAGCGACTCTGCGACGCAAATGAAGTCAATCAACTAATTGTTTTTGTAGCTTCCTTCCGTTAGATTTTTTCCCGCCGAAATATACAATAGGTAGGCAGCATAGTTTATCGTGTTTACTTTATTCATTTACAAGTCAATATCTTCTTAACCATTTCGAAAACAGAAATCACTTCCTATCTAGATCAGTCCATTCTCAACCTAGGTTAATCAAATCACTTAAAGTTCAAATATTTCTTGATCATTATCTTAACTGTTTAAGACCGCAAATTATGGACGAAGTATTTGAGGAAGCCTTCAAAATTATAGTATAGGAAAAGCACATGTACTCATGGGGCATGCTTTAAACCGCCGTGACACTGCAATAAGGCTATACTTTTCCAAACATTATCAAACAACTTAGCTTTTATTAATGTTTTCCAACTTTTACTGATTCAGAAAATTATAATAGAGTTCTGACGACTATATATCAGGGCTGTTAATCGAAATTACCATTACAATTTTTTTGGGTTATTCAAAATTGAAGTACCTTTACAATGAGGGGGGGGAGGGGGGGGGGGGGGGGAGGAGAAAATATTTTTGGGTATTCAAATTGAAGTACCTTTACAATTAGTCTCTTTTTGACAGTATACCCTTGGTGGCTAAGTATTATTAAGGTGACCTGAATTACCCCCGTCCCAGGTATCGGATTTTCGTAGTCTGGCTGTAATGGTAGTCATCTGTATAAGCTTCAACGTCTAGTGGTACTAGATTAAAAAAATGATGTTGAGCACTTCCGATGGTGTGGTTCATATTTTCATATATACATATTTCAGCACTTCTCTGTACCTTGTTTATGCTGTTCAGGACATGTGTTTCCCAAAGTGCTGGCCACCATACTAGTGACCCTTATAATGGTATTGGGCGTACCGAGCAGTGACAGAGCTGGTGTACTATATATTTGGGAAAAACCCCATTCCACCTATAGCCTTTTTACATAGAAAAGGGCAATTGTTGCCCCTTTTTTTTGCGGTCAGTTATGTTGTCATTCAGAGGAGCTTCTATCTAGAACGACACCCAAGTGGCTGGCATTGTCCCCAAAAATTTAGGCTCCTCCGTTGATTTTAGTATGGATCGTTGAAATTTTGTATCTGGTGAAGAGTACTAGTTCCGTTTCGTCTGGATTTATGCCAAGACCACAAAAGATGTCGTACTGAATAGTATTGTAATAAATTGTTATGTTAATTGTTAATTTTTTGTGGCCGTCTGTGTGTGAGTTAATGTGCTGGACTGCTGGGCGCCTCTGAACACCTAATAACAAAGTTGTTTCTTTCTTTAGAAAAAAGCTTTAACATACGGTCACCTTCATAACCTGGCTGTGAAATAATCTAGCGATGAAAAGCAAATTCTCAAATTTTGCCGTTCGAATTCTGCCGTTAAACCTTAAACTCCCCCTTTCTCTTGTGCGAAAAATTTAAAAGCATGGCTTGGCCCCTTTGGGGAGCTGTGAAAGCCAATTTTATATTACTTCCTTTAGAAACTAATACCCTATTTCCACTGGCTTCATTTCTTATTATTTTCATTTCTAAAAATGAAAGGTTTTTTCATTGACAAATTGTCATCATTTTGACACTTTGACAAAAACAGCTGCTTTGTTTGTTTTATAAAACAGAACTTACGTGGACTTTTGGAATATTTAGCAAAAGAAAAAAAGACATACCCCTCAGGACAGCACCTCGTGGCGAACGCATTGCCGTCGCCCTAAACTATTAGGAGAAAGCAAAATACACAACTTATTTTTACCTATTTATATTTGAAGCAAAATTGCGCCTACTTTTTTACTTTTTTTTTTGGACAATTTATTCTAGGAAGAAATGAATTAAAAATTGTTTTGAAAAAAATATTATATTTTCTTCATTTCTTGTCATTTTATGAAATGAAGCTTCATTTGTTCAGTGGAAATAGGCTATAAGTCTGAAAATTGAAATAAACTAAACTATAGCCAATACCATTATCATTGCAATAACCATTATAATTATTTAGGTAATTGTAATGTAAAATTTTACAATTATAACTACCACTACAACTAGACTTATTTCTGAATTTAAAATTAAATTATTATTACAATTATTTCAATGATTGTACTTAAAAATTAAATTATTGGTAATTAAAAGTAATTAAAGTAATTTCTGATTCAATTTTACAGTACATAAAAGTAGTTATAGTGGTAATTCAATATTTAAAATTGAATAATTTGTAATTGTAATGGTAATTCAATTTTCATCCAACCAAAAAATTGTAATGGTAATTTCGATTTATAGCCCAAATTAAATCCATAGACTAAAGGTAACACTTATAAAATGTTTCCAACATTCGATAATTCTGTAAACATTTAAATTGATCGACCGTCTGAATATAAGACTAAGTACTGAGTTCAGTAGTGATGCATTTAGGGTTGAGTCTTAGACTTTGGTACATGACCTTAGAACTCAATTTCATGTCATTTTACTTGAATATTTCGAGTGGTTTTTTGTACTCCATACGACCTGGATTTAGGACAGTCGGCTGGTCGACTTAAATACAAAATGGTTTTTAGAAATCCTAGTTTACACTTTCATTAACTTAGGTCGATATTAGTCGGAGTTATTGGCTGATTCATATAATATTATCATATGTTCAAAGTGGTTACTCACTCTTAAGGCTCGAAAAAAGTTATTTACCGTGCGTATTTTAGAAAAAGTTGACTTCTGGAAGTATAATACAAGGAATCCATAAGAGACATTTGCATTAACCTAAATGAACATAAGTCAGAGTTATGGGCAAGTTCAGGTCGAATAGTCAAAAATCTAGAGACGGTTTTAAATGTAAAGTTACATCAAAATTTTAGGAAAAGTCGGGGTTTTAGATGTATTATACAGATTACAATGATTTCAAAACATGAGCTTTGAAGTCATGTACTGAGTTGTGCTGTAGGTTAGAAATGATTATTTAAATAGTACAAACCAAAATGTAATATTTCAAATATTATGTTTTGTAGTCTGTGGAATTATTTGAAAACGACCGCCATGATGTGAATATGTACAGATATATCTATATTTTAGTATAACGTATTTTTAAGACACTAGAATAAAATGGACGAGGCAGAGGTAGAAAAAACCTTATCGATAGTAGTGTAGAGAAATACCGTATACACTTTGTAAATAGAAAACCGTGTAAATAGTGTATAAATAAACCAGAAAAACCTCGTTTACAGTACTTTGAAAATAATTAGAATAATTTTATTAAAAAACCTTCGAAATGATCAATCAATTCTAAATGTTCCAGTGTATACACTGAGAAAAAAAGATCAAATTCATTTTGACATTTACCTGAATAAAATGAAGTTTTTAAAAAAAATTTTATTTCATTTGTTAAATTTAAATTTCATACATTAAAGAATATTTTTTTGAATAGTTTCAAATGATCTTAAGATAATATATTTAAATTGATATTTTTCAAAAATTTGATATGATATTTCTCATTGTACAAGTTTCGGTACATTGGAACCTAGACGCTGAACTGTGTTTTTTGGCTGGAAACACCTACTTAATTAATATGTAAATTATATTTGTAAAAAAAATTTATTTGTTGAATGTTTTTTCAGATTTGACTCATCAGCTAACAAAGTGCCAAAGATACATACGGAGTCTGGCTTAATTACATTTATTTACATTCAAAATGATTCTAACAAGTTTAAACAATGTTGGATCAAATTAGGATAAAGCTTGAATATGCCTTGATCTAGGTTAGAATATTTCAATCTTAGCATCTTAGAACCTGTCTTAAGCTAGGTCTTAGTAAGAAATCATTTTTATTATAAGAATTAAGAACTTAAACCTTTTTCAAAACTCTCTCTTAAAATCTTCAGTTATTGCATAAAATGCGTACTTAGGTACGCTCGCAATGCCAAAATAAATCAATCATAGCCAAAAAAGTACCATTGACTGCCAACAATTGTTGTTAATGATGATGTTATTGTCGTCATTATGCTCATATACCTTTTAGTCGATGCCAACAGCTGAACAACACAAACTGCAATCTTTTTATAGATTTCGACAAATTTGAAAATTTATTTTGCGAAGCAGCAGCAACTGTTGCCAAATAGAAGAAAACAAGGACCACAACGAGACCACGACCAGAGAAGCACGGCGACAAAGCTACCAGCTACAACCAGTACAACAAAATACTTTTTGTAGCTTTAATTAGAGTACTCATATTTTAAGCACACACACACACTCGCCCTCTCTCACCCTCTCTCTCACTGTCGCATCCCACCCCCTCCCAACACCTTTTTGAGAATGGCGCTCGCTTTGAAACAGCGTCCATCGCGCTTTCGCCACACCACCACATATGATGACAACTATGGCTACACCATGAATTTCTACCAACCCATGTTGGACTATTTGGATGCAAAGGCCAAAGGCCTGAAAGTACAGCAACCGCATCTGCCCTGGGTGAGCGAGCGCGGACTGAAACAATTCCGCTCCTCGAATGCGGTGCGCCAGTACAATGCCGATGAGATTGTCCGCCTGTCGCGCACCTGCGCGGCTCGGGCCGATGAAATACTGCTTAATTTTCGGGCACAGAAACGCACGCCGTTCAGTGTGCAGAAACTTGTCGACGCAACGCGTGTGGCCAAGCATCTCGAACCGGACACAGTTATTGAAAGATCGCGTCAGCGTCGTCGTCGCCGTCAGGAAGAGCTCGAGGATACCATTAAACGCGATACGCTAAAGATATTGCAGCGCATACGTAAAATCGAGATCGATAACGAATTTGATCAAATGTCTGACGATTTTAAGCGTTCGATACGCGGCAAGTCCGCCAGTGCCATTGCCCAGGCACTGCTCTCCGAATCGGAGCGCAATATGAAGTCGGCCAAGAGTCAGGAGGAGAGCTTTATGTCCCAGACTATGTGCCGTTCGAGTCGGGCGGTATCGCGTGTGCGTTCCACTTCTCCCGTTGATGGGCATTTGCGTGCCCATGCGATGCATATAGAGTTAATGGATGATCGTTGTGTCGATAAGCTCGATCAGCGTGTATCCTCATCGCTGCACAATGTAAAGCGTCAGTTGTCGACGCTCAATCAACGTACAGTTGAATTCTATGCGGATAGCAGGTGCGGTATAGAGGATAAGTGTTGGATTTGTCGCAAAGTAATGCGTTCACATCCAAAACTAAAGGATTATAGCTATGTCTATTGGCAGCACTAAGTTGGTAATACCATAGGGCACTCATAACTCACACACAGAACATCATTCGAGACTAAGTTCTAGGAAGCTTTGAAATAAATGCGAACATTTTTGAATTGTAGCTCAATTTTCGACTAACAAAAACAATCCCATTTCTTTTGTAGGGGCTACGCCCTTGCTAATTGTTGTTGGGCAATTTTATTTTCGTTTCTAGACTTTTTCATATTAATTATCCACTTTGGTTTTGCTAGCAATTTGTTTGGTGTTGTGAGAATTATTTTTACCGAAATATGCAGCAATTTGTTGTCTTGGCTAATTACAAAGAATTGTCAAAGAAATTTGGCAAACTATTCTGAATAAAAAGCTTAGCTTTCTCAACAACTAAATTTAAATCATTTCAACCCATCAAATTTCAAAAACCAAATAAGCGCAAGTGTTTTGACCTCAAAAATTTCTCATCAACTGTACAGAACGATGATCATGTTTCGCACCCACACAGGTATTTTACCCAGATTCCCACCCCTGTCAATCTCACATAAACACAAGTGTTTCAAATGTCCTTCAAGCAATAAATATTCATCTTAGTTTTACCCTCACCAAATAAATTGAAAACTGATGCGCATGACAGCAACAAAAACTCGACAAATATTTTTGCGTAGACAATGAAAAAAAAAAAACAAGAAAAAAAAATGAATTTAAATGAAAATTCGTACATTTAAAACAAAAACTAAATACTTTGGCAAAGCGACAACAATGAGCGCACACATAGATTAAGTAACCAAGACATTAGCCAAAAGATGATCAGAATGATGAATGTGTGGCATATGAGAGAAAGAGTAGACTGACTGATGGGTGGGCGGAGAATTAAGGTAGGAAACGATTTATGTTATGAAGGCCTAATAACATATACTTGCAGATGATAACAGATTCTTTAATTTTGATGCTGTCGATTTGAAAATTGAAATACAAAATGTAAAATTCTGCTCTTTTGAAGTGAGTAAAGAAAGTTCAATTAGATTTACGAAGGGATTAACAAAAGTTTGATTAGTTTAAGGGAAATTGGCAGAAAATTGTTTTGTTTAATTGTTTTAGAATAAATTGCTTTTAAAGATTCATTCAATATAAATCAATTGGAATGCGGCCAAATATCCATAAAACAGCTCATTGAACTATCTTTAGTGGAATACTAACCGCTCGTTAGAAAAATAAAAACATATAAACACAGGCTTCCTGAAGAAGGCGCTACAAGCTGCCGAAACGCGTAGGAGAAAAGGAAATAATAAAACATGACTTTTTATTTTGGATGAGAAACAACGGCCATTGCAACCCACACATTAAACACTGATAATTGCCTTTTTTCTTTTTCTATCTTCATTCGTAGTTTTCTTCATTTAAACATTTCTTAAGGCTCAAATCCGTAATCAGCTTTTTTTATGAGTTTTTGAAAATTTCCATTTGCCGTTTCACATATTTTGTCATTTTTAAAAATTTAGACAAACTTGAATAAATTTTGCTCAAGTCAGTTTAATGTGATTATCACTAATTAGTCTTCAAACATGCTAAATTTCTGGAAAATCTAAAAATAAACGGTCAAATTATACAGAAATAAACAAGCCTGTTAGAAGTCGCATTCCATACAATACCCTGAATCAGTTCTCTGTAAATCATTAGAAAAAGGTTTACTTTATATGATTTATAGAAAAATTTTTGTATGCAAATGCTAAAAGTGCAGTAACTAAGTCGTTTATTCAAAGATACATATAGACAGCTAATTAATGTATTTATGGGATAAAAGAACACAAACAACCTGATTCGTAAACAAAATGGAAAAAGGGCCGATAAGAATTTTGGGGCAAAGAATACAACCTTTCCTAACAAGTTGACTCCAAACCAACTGCAGAGAACAGGAAATGTTGTACAAGTGTCAGACGTTGATCGGAATAAGACCATTCCGACAATGGGAATAAAAGGAAGGGATGAGGGAGAGTGCTGTGATAGGATTGTTACTCAACAAATCATAATGTTCAAATGTGGCTAACAAAAAGAGTTGAGTTCAGTCGGATCATCAGAGCTACGTAGTTCTATAAATAACAATGTGACACATTTTAAGACTCAAAAAAATAAATCGAACCGAGACCAAAAAAATCTGAAAGGATGTGTAAGTAGTATAAAAACTACAGTGCGTAACACTAAAAAAAAGGTATGAACATAATATAAAACCGATGATGGGTTTGCTGTGTTTACTGCTGTTTTCTTTTATAGTTCTTTCAAGGTTTCAGCTTCTGCTTCTGTTTATGAACTCCATAATTCTAAACTATTAGCAAATTTTATTTTTATTTATTTGGCAAAGAGGAGGTAGCTCTTAATCAAAAAATCTCCAAAACATACTTAAAATTACAAAAATATGGCCTACCAAACATAAAATTTTGATTTTGTTCATTAAGTTTAAAAAGGGGCTGGTTGCCATATAACGCTATTTCATGAATACCAATTCAATCTTACCTCAAAAGTTTTACAATAATGAAAAAGTCACTACAAAACAATCACTTTGGGATAAAGTTTTTCTCTTATTTGTCTTAGTTTTCCTACAGTATTTTGAAATCGATTTCGAGTTCGACCAAGTAGTTTAAAGCAAAATTTTAGCTTAGACTAAAATATACAAACCCTTAGAACAAACCAAAATCATTTGATTACTGCTTCATATAGTTATAGACTTACAGACAAATAACAAACATCTTCATACAAACTTAAAAGATGGTAAATTTATGGTCAAATAGTCAAAAATTTAAATATCTTTGTTGATGTTTTATTTATGATTTTAGTTATGATATGATTGCTAGATTTAAGTGATTTAACACAAAAACAAAATCGGTTAACTAAAAAAAAAATGTTTATATTTACAAGTTTTGGTACAAATTGTACTTGCTTTCAATCCTGAAACTATGTCAAGGTGTAGTCAACAAAGTAGTTCCTATCGATTTGTTTCTTTTAGTCTAAGCTACAACTTTGGTTTACTTTGCTTGGTCAAGATCGTAACAGGTTTCAAGATAAACTAGAAGAACTGGAAATAAAGAAAGGTAAAATTCTGCATTCTTTTGGATATTTGTGTAATTTTCAGTATGAATTTGTGATTTTATTTTAATATGCAAAATTCTAAGCGTTTCCGCTTCGTTAAACCAAAATTAGAAATAGTTTCCGAGGGAAGTGAATTCCTTAAATCCAATTCTGGGGCTTACCAAATTTAAAGTGAACAATTAAAATACACAAACGCCAGCTAATCAGACCAAACCCAGTCATGCTTTTTACACTTCCATCGTACCCTCTCAGATTTTTTCGGCCTCAACACGATCAAGTTTTTAGCGTTGCACAGTTTATGGACCTATTATAAATAAAGTTGTTAAATTGAACTATTTTTTTCTGTTTATGAATTCTCAAACGAGTTGGCTGTAAAAAACCCCAGGGAACTGTGAGTTGGCTGTCAAAAAATCATTTGAGATAATTTTTAAGCTATCCATATATATAAAAATCTCGTGTACTTGTTAGTTAGCAAACTCTTTCGAAACGGCTAGACCGATTTTAATGAAATTTTGTTTGTATATACTGGGCAGGTATACAATAGGTTTTATATTTCGTAACTCTAGGTGATTTTGGTGTCCCTCTGCAGAACATTCTTGCAAGCTCCTCCTTTGGCCTATCTGTGTGTGTGTGCATTACAGTAAACCATGCCAGCAACATGTAGGGGTGGCTATTTGGGCCGTCAAACGAATGCACCAACACACATGCGAAATGTTAGGGCATGGATATGGGTGGGAAGTGGATGCGATTTGGGAGGGAAGTGGGTGGTAAGTGGAAAATAAAAACTCTATTCTAGTGCAAAAACTCAAATCATAAACCAAGTTTCGATTTCTCTTCTTCCAGATAGCTGCTATGTGTCAGATAGTCTAAGATTTTAATATGTTATTTGTTAGTCGATGTGACAGATAGCTCTATGTAGAAAATGTGAAATCGGCCTTTAGTCTATTAAAATCTATGTTTTTGCCCTTAAAAAGCTTAAATATTATCTGAGTCTTCAACAAAATTTCTAGTTTGAGCAGAAGTTTTCAGGGAAATTACAGCTACTGAAACCTATTGTTTTGTTGAAGTTGCCACAACTGCCTTCTGGAAATTCTCATAGCTAAAGTAGGGCCAATTGCACCCAAGACTTTGTTTGCTACTTATTCAACATTCTGCAAAGTTTTCGTGTAATGCAAATCATTGTGAAATATTAGGAACACAGCAATTAAAATCAATCATTTCTTGTATCTATCTGAAATCTACATCATTTTTAAAAACGAAATACAAAATTCCCACCTATCGAACATTTGATAGTCCCCTCTTTGTTTTTAAAGTAACTTAATGCGAGAGTAAGTGGGAGAACTATGAATATACTCTTATTCATCATATTGGATTTTACCATTTGAGTTTTGTCTAAATCTCCTAGAGGCTCGCAAAACAGACTGAATTTACACAATTCGCCGCATGAGACATGATGGTCTTGTACCCATTGGAAACGTTGATAAAAGTTCCTATTAAAGTTATTTAATTCAGTTTTCGAATTAGTTTCCGTTCGGAAATGAATAAATTGAATTGGTTCGGTTCTGAATTCAACCCGTTTTGAGCTTCGATTGCTAAAGACTTAAGATTGGTTCAAACCTGAATTTACATATTTTAGCTATTACAATCAATCTTAAAATGCCTTCAGAAAAAATCCCACAAAATTTTGGTTAAAAGTGAAATTAAGCAAATACTGTTCATAACACACTAGCTCTTATCATATGTGCCTCTATTTTCCAACATTTAAAATTAGTTTAACCCCAGACAAATGAATCAACAAATACAAAACTTTTAAAAGAAAACATTACTCAAAACTTGTTGGCAATCGTCAGCAAAACAAATTCGTCGAAAACTCACCTATCTAACTAAAATTAGTTTGCCCGATGCACTTGTCTTGCATCTTACCCACCCACCTCCTCCCTGTATCCACTCAACCAAACACCTCATTTCGGATAGGAACTGGCAGCACTTAGCAATGCTTGGCATTTGTGACAAGTTCGATGTCTTTATCAAGCGTAAAAATAAATATATTCAACAATGCAAAATTTGACAATGCCAAATTACCTGAAAGTCTGCTGAGTGGTGCGAAAATGCATTTTGTGGGTCAGAACATTGGGGCCAAAAATAAAGCCAACTGCAGCAACAGCAAAGTGCGACTAAGCGAAACATTATTGAGGCAACGAGGTAATACCTCCAGGGGTGGACTGAGTAGAAATGTTGTTTAAAATGCGTTCCAGTTACTAATCTAGCATATTCCTGTCTATGTGTAGCAAGCAGACCTCGATTGAGATCGAGCAGCTCAATGCCCGTGTCGTGGAGGCCGAGACTCGTCTGAAGACCGAGGTGACTCGCATCAAGAAGAAGCTGCAGATCCAGATCACCGAACTGGAAATGTCGCTGGATGTGGCCAACAAGACCAACATTGATCTGCAGAAGGTGATCAAGAAGCAGTCGCTGCAATTGACCGAAATCCAGGCTCACTACGAGGATGTGCAACGCCAGTTGCAGGCCACTCTGGACCAGTACGGCATTGCCCAGCGTCGTTTGGCCAGTATGAATGGTGAACTGGAGGAGGTGCGCTCGCATTTGGATAGCGCCAATCGTGCCAAGCGCACTGTGGAGCTGCAATACGAGGAGGCATCCACTCGCATCAATGAACTGACCAGTGTCAATGTCAACTTGGTGTCATTGAAGTCCAAGTTGGAGCAGGAATTGACGGTGGTTGCTTCCGATTATGAGGAAGTGTCCAAGGAGCTGCGTATTAGCGATGAGCGTTACCAGAAGATCCAAGTGGAGCTGAAGCATGTTGTTGAGCAGGTGCATGAGGAGCAAGAGCGCATTGTTAAGCTGGAAACCATCAAGAAGTCTTTGGAAGTCGAAGTCAAGGTAAGAGTTGTAGCTAAAATATAAGAACAAAGAAACTTTTGAAAATCATTTATTTGTAAGATTCCAAAACAGAGTTGAAATTGTACTTGAATTAAGTAATTTCGTACTTTCCCTAACACCGTTTGTACTTGATTCTATATTAAATCTCTCCTCTCCCTCCCCCAGAACTTGTCCATTCGCCTGGAGGAGGTTGAGCTGAATGCCGTTGCCGGCAGCAAGCGCATCATCAGCAAACTTGAGGCTCGCATTCGTGATCTGGAGTTGGAGCTGGAGGAGGAGAAACGTCGTCATGCCGAGACCATCAAGATCTTGCGCAAGAAGGAGCGCACCGTCAAGGAGGTCATTGTTCAGTGCGAGGAGGACCAGAAGAATATCATTTTGCTGCAGGATGCTTTGGACAAAACCACTGCCAAGGTTAACATTTACAGACGCCAGCTGTGCGAACAGGAGGGCATGTCCCAGCAGAGCACCACCCGTGTGCGTCGCTTCCAGCGCGAATTGGAGGCTGCCGAAGATCGCGCCGATGTGGCTGAGTCCAATTTGAATTTGATCCGCGCCAAGCACCGCACATTCGTCACCACCTCGACGGTGCCCGGCTCTCAGGTCTACATCCAGGAGACCACAAGAACGATCACTGAATAGGTCACGTCCCCAAAAAAAAAAAACAGAAAAACAAAAAAACCAAGTAACATTTTATAAGATCAAAAGGAACTTTCAGCACAAAAAAAATGCTCGAGAAACATTTTTATAATTTAAATTTTTTTTTTGCCACTCTTCGCCCTGCCACAAATCAACACTTAAGATCCCAGTGCAGTGGGGCAGAAGATCGTATAGGTTATACTTAATAAATACATAACACTACACCTTCCTATCTATACATATGATAATAATATTTTGAAGTTCATGTAATTTAATTAAAATAATGAACCTTAAAAACCAAAAAACAAATAAAATTGAAAAAAACAACGAAAATACTGAAAACTTGGCAGAGTTTTTGACCAAAAAAAAAAAAAACGTTTAGAGAGAAAGAGAGTTGGCTGAATTAACCACCCATCCATGCATCCATCCATCAATCAACGAGTTTTAACCGAGTTACAAACCGCTTCAACTATTTGTTTTTAGTTCATTTTATGTTTAGTAGGTAAATTTCTGTGTGCTCGTAACGAATTTGAATTTTACATTAAAAAGAACACAAACAAATAAAAAAAAAAGCAAACAAACTGAGCGAATTTCATATTTTTTACTTTGTATTTTGAAATAAAGATTAAATTTATTCATAATAATAATAACAAAACAAAAAAAAACACAAAAAAAAACAAATAAATTACCAAATTGCATTTTATGCTAATTGGGGGATAAAGTGGAGATGAAAATGAATAGCAGACAGAAGAAGATAGAGTTTAAGTATTGGCTTCGTAAATCATCTGCTTTAAAAGGTATTTCTGGACAGTCGAAAGTCTAATACTTTACTAAGACAAAGTTTAAAAAACATTTCTTTTTAATTCAACTTGCAAGGCAGTATTAACGTTTGACAAAAATCTTTCAGGTACTGCAAAGGCAAGTATTAAAATATGTAATTTTCTTGCTTTAACTGAATTTTAATGTTTGGGGGTCAGTTCTAGAGCCCAACACAAGTAGAGTCTATTTATAATGAGTTTGAGCTTGATTTTGATGTCAAATGATTATGCATGAGGCATGATTCGCAATAAAAATTTGCTAGAAATTTCAAGACCAGCGGAGGGCATGAATTTTGAGCTTAGGGGCAGTCCCACACCAACAGGAAAAACGACCCTTATCAGAGAGAATCGACTCAAGCAGCGATCCATACTTTGCACTTGTGGCGCCGTCTGCATAGATTTTGTGGTTGTAAATTACATCTAGTTACTCCTAAATATAGTAGCAATGGGAGTAACTGGGAGCTATGGGAACAAAGGCGTGCTCTCCGCTGATCTAGAGATTTTCCATTTCAAACTAAATTTGGTTAACTTTTTTATGAACTGACAAGAATGTTTCTGGCTATTAGCTGGAATAAAGAAATTTATTGCTTTATTGATTTTAAATCGCTGTTTTAGTTAGATAAAATGTTTCGCTCTTTCTAATACTAAGTTCAAATTTTGATGAAATTTTGGCTAAATACGTCAAATTAGCTATATTTTGGGCCATGTCCTACAAATCATGGATATTTTACCAAATGGTCATATCATGGAAATTTAGGCAAATTATTTGCCTGTTTGAGACCAATTGGAACACGAGTTCTTCAATTGAAGATGATCAAACATTGTCTTTGCTACCAAAAATCATTGGGTTACCTTTTGTAGGGAATATTAAACATTTGTTGAACTGCGACTTCATCATTTGAAGAACTGTTCAAAAATCCAAATATTACCTTGAAAAAAGTTAATTGAACCATTATTTCTTTAGGTGAAAATCGATATATAAATTTTGGTTATGAGGTAAATAGCTTTGGATTTGTTTGAAGAACTATAGCAGATGTGCTGTTTTATTTGAAAATGATTCAAGTAGATCTTAATCGAAAGGTAAGTACTGAGGTATTTGAAACGAAAACATGTATTCAATTAGGCTGCATTCTCACTTTTAGAAGAATGAGACAAGATCATCTAGTAGGGGAGAGTCTCCGATTGTGGACACACTTGCGTTTTTCACTAATAACTTTTTTCCAAGTCAACATTATGCGGTGATATGAACATCATTGTAAAGCTAGAGACTCTAGCTAACTTTCCTCTGAAGTAACCTATTGTTCTAGACAAATGGAAAAAAAAATTTGCAGCCATGCTATGAAGTGATGCATTTGGGCAAAATTTTTTTTAAAATTTAGTGGACACCCTTGTAAAATCGCTAGAAATGAAAAATAAAAAGTAAAATGACCATGAATTGATGAAAAAATAGCGTTTATTTATTTAAGAAGCCTTCAGTGAAAAAAAGAACAAAACATAATGGTCTTCAGTGGCAAAAAAAAAAATCCAAAAAATTATGGCCAGACAAAATGATAAAAATTATTCCGAAATGCAATTTTTGCATGTCGTAATAACTGGCCGTCATGCCAGCGCACTTCAAATGCGCAGGACGATCGCAAACATCGCCAAACAAAATCCGTGACGAACCTTCTCTGCGACACAGAATCACGCTTGGGTGCGCGCTCAGCTGATTTTTTTGCCTTCTCTCGCAAAATCTTGACGCTATCCGGAGAAGTTAGCACAGTGGTTGGCATGCGACCGCGATTCGGTGGCTTTTTCGGAGAAGTTCCTTGCACCGGCACATTTCACAATGTATTTCACAAAGTCTCGTTCCTGCAATGCAGTGAAAACCTTGAAAATTAAAATTTATATTTTTATTATTTTGTTAAATTAACCAAGCGAGCGTAAAAATATTTTGAGCTTCTTGTGAGAGGTAAAAAAACACACCATGTTTGATGGAGTTGGTTGCAATCACGAACGAATTCCAACAAAACCAAAATCTGCTCTGACTTTTTCCAAATACCGGATCAAAATGTTTCGAGGCTGTCCATATTCCTTGGCTGTAGCTTTGACGGCCTTCTTATCGATTAGGCATTGCTTAATGCCATTGACCAGCCCATTAAAAATGATTTTTGTTGAATCGGACGATTTTTTTGGTGTTGACATGGCTAAAAAATGCACAAAAATTCAAAATTCAAAAATGCTGTTAAAATATGTTACACTAACATAAACAACGATATTTGACAGTTTTATGGCCAAATACACGCTTTAAACACAAAAAACGAGGGTGTCCACAACTGGTGCAAAAGTGTGTCCATTCTTGGAAATGGTAGCTATTTTTTTTTTTTCAACAAATTTACACGTCACAAACATTTCACTGAAATTTGATATCACATCACAAAGTACTCTTAATGCACTAAATCACAAAGTATAATACTCACCTCTTTTCAATGTTTGCTTCGATTTAACGCAATGTGGAAATTGAAAAAAAAAATGGAAACTCGGAAAAATGTTCCCTATTTTTTTCTATTTGCTCACAGCAAGAAACCAAATGCGTGTTTACACTTCGGTATTGGCTCAGATTATGTGTACTGTCAAACTGTGCTACTTAGTCAGTTTGATGTAGCCTAAATTGATAAGACCGGATCACTTTGGTTAAAAATCGATCAATGGCTGTACGTATTGTTTTAAGTGAGTTTAGGAAAACGAAAATGGTTATTTCTTAATTTACAGAGTCGTTGGTTCTGTGTAACAACTAAATACCCTGTAATCATTATGGACACTTATAAAGGAACACGAATAGGTTCCTTACTTTTTTAAAGTCAATAGTTGAGTCTGCTATTTTGACTGACGTTTAGTTGATGTTGAGTCTTGTACTGATAAGTGACTTTTAAGTCACTGTTGTCACTTTTTAGTCATTGACTATATTTCTCTTTAGTCACTGTTTATTCAATATTTTGTCACTGTTTAGTCACTCTTTAGTCACTGTTTAGTCACTGATCCACCTTTTCCCCCTGTTTCATCACCTCTTTCATCCCCTCTTTCCAGCCTTCATCTTCCTCCTCGCCACCCTCTGCCAACACTAAATATGCATGACGTCAGCGTCTCGTGACGCTGAAATCAAATTTTACTCCTACTAAAATCTTCCGTGCCGAAATTAAAGATGTTCGACATCAAAAATTGATTTGAGCGAAGCAAAACCAAGAATATGTAACTCAAAGAAGAGAGCAAGCTACGTTGTAAAATATGGCGCTTAAAATTCAAGTATTAAGAAATACTGGTTGAATAGTTTATTCTTAGATTAAGAATATTATGTCTTTTCGTAATGCGGACCTTCTTGGTCTTGACGGTAGAGGTGCAGTGGTAGGTAGGTAGGTATTAGTACTTTGTTGTGTTGAAAGGCCCCAATAAAAGTCAGACTACGTTCTGTTGTTGCATAATTTTCTTGTATCATTTGTAAGTGTAGAAGAAGGATGGCTCTAGTCGAGAGATGTCAAACTTCCTATAGTTACCATAGCTGGTATTTTCTTAACGTTCTCGCTCTTGCAGTGTGTAGCCCTTTTCCTAGTATGTAGCATAGCAGTTGCTCAGTTGTTCTTCTGTATCTGGAATTGAACGGTATGGCTAGCTTCATGGAAACCGATTCTATTGGACTCGCTTCAGTTGTTAATGACTTAGTCCTATTGATGTCCCTTCTGCTCATGGATAGGTGTTAATCAGTTCTTTGGTTGGTCAAGTCTGCGTTGTGTTGCAGTATTCACGTCTAGACTATGATTAGTGAAAAAAGGATGGATTGGATTGAGCTAGTTGAAGCTTGACTCCTTAAAATAAAGCGAAGCCTTCAGAAAACGTTTGCAGAGTGTAAAAACTGGAATTACGCTCCAACTCCAAGGCTCTCCGCAAATCTTGCGGCTGATATGTGGGAGGATATTTAAGTAAGATGTCGTATATATGCATTGTAATTTTGATATAACTTAATTGAACTAACATTACAGTTACACAATGCCCTCCTTTCCCACTCCCAAATCAAAACTCTGCTGCTTCAAATTCTCTTTTACACTATCACTATTTATTTTGTTAAGACTTTTGAGCTATACACACAAAAAAAAACTCAGACGCTCCTTTGGAACCTTAGATGGCAGCAGCTGCCAGCTTGGAGCCAGTGTTCAAAGACACGGATTTCTGGCCATAAGCGCCATAAGCTCCATAGTTGTTGCTCTTCTTGAAAACTACAAAAAAACAGAAAAGATATATACGTCAGTATGTCACTTCAACCAAACAAACATTTTAAAAGCTCAAACCCACCTGGATCAATTTCGGCCACAAAGGAACGGGGTGGCAGAGCAGCAGCATAAAGGGTATCCAGAGGACCGTATGGCTTGACCAACAAAGGTTTGCCCTGCTCCCAGCCATAACGGTTCAGTGCATGCCAATCGGCACCGTCCAATTTGGCAGCAGAAGCAGCAGCGCCAGCTGCATTGGTCAGAGCAGCAGCTTGGGCCTCAGCCGTATCGACGGGCTTAACATAATCAGCATAGAGGTTACCATAGGCGGGCTTGTGGGCCATGCTAACGGCCAAGCAGCAGGCCATCAGGCAGAAGAGACGCATGTAGTAGGCGGACATTTTTTTTTTGGGATGATGATGCGAGGAGACGACTGTTTTGAAAACTAATTAACCAAAGCGTGTGTCCAAATTGCTTTTATAGCCATATTATTTAAGCTGGCCAGCGATTTGTGTGTACGCTAAACGTGACCAAACCCCCGTCCAAACCTGAGTACAGCGACGAGCCATGACGAAACCGCCAGAGTTTGGTGGGCCGGCAAGCAGCAGCGGTAATAACATCAGCCCCTGCAGCTTCGAGCTGCATCCAAGACGGGTAAGCCTGATAAGGTAGCTTCCAATTTCTATGCTCCCAATTTGTGACGCCGAACAATACAGAAGCAACAATGATAGCGACTTCCCCCTGCTTGGCACGCTTCGGTTCCAGGTATCTGGCCTTGGACTTGGCTAACTGCACGCAGTGATCAATGAACTGGCCCACATTATTTTAAAGCGTAGAATAAGCTGGAATCTCGCGGTTTTGAATTAATGTGACACATACTCTAAGAGGGTAAGAGCGAAGAAAGCTTGAACGAAAGTACAGTGAAAACCAGTTCAAGGCGAAGGTAATTTAATTAGACATGTTATGGTACTTATTCTTTTACCAAATCTAGTTCAAACTCTTTTTGAAGCCCTGAGAGCAGGAGTAACAAATTCTTGCAAGAATGTCACGGTCGCCAAAAATCGATTCTCAAGGTGACTTGGCAAAAAGCCCATTTAAAAAATTTTAAAAAAAAAATATTTATAAAATGGAGAAATATCTTAGAATTATTTTGTGCCCATTTTTGAAAAATTAGGTTTTATTTTATTTTTGGGAACATTTAGGAATCGCTTAGTTTATCAACATTTTTTTCCTTAATTTAACTTAGAGTAAGTAAGTAAGAAATATTACGCTACTTTAAAAATGATAGCATTCCCTCTAACGCAACTATTCGCTGCATAATTTTTTTCTGATACCTGCTCAGGGTTAAATTATTCTGCTGAACACGCCCATTATGTCTACATTTTTGGGTAACTTCTTAGAACATTCTTTTTGTCTAAATCTAAAAATCATTTTTTCATAGTTCTATCACTCATCATATGATATATACCCTTGCACACATTTTGACTATAAAATGTTTTTCAGAATGCTAGAATTTTACAAGCTATTCTGAACACATATCATTGAAAGCAGTCCCTTGAGCTCACTGTGGGGGCTGGCCGTTTTACTTGTAGGAAATTACGATTTTCTGGCATAATGTCAAAAATCGATGTTATTAATATTAAAAAGTGACTTCAATTATTAAAAGTGAATATTCCAGTTAGATTATTAAAAATATTTTTTTTATTCGGCCGGGAGGTAACTCTTCTATTGTGGCAGCTCTGAAGTCATGCTGATTTATCAAAGCACGTCCTTGGAAAAATTGACGTACCCAGTTCATTGTATTTGAAAAGTAAATAAACAGGGCTAAGCATCAGTAGTAAGTTCAATATGGAAAACGAAGCTCACGGTTTGTAAAATTGACATCTGCTGTGATAAGAAACGAAGTTTGTGTTTTGTTGTCGTTGTCTGGGGTTTTGTTTACTGTGTTTTTTGAAGAAAATAACAAATGTAATTGTGTTCCGTGGAGTAATACTTTTGCGGCGCAAGTAGGCGCAAGCAGTAAAAATGGCAAGTTATTTGTTAAAGCCCCTAGTGTAGTGTTATTAATCTTTTTTGCGCATTTTCGCGTTTATCGAATAATATGCATTTTTAGTGACATTTAGGATTTTCCGCACGAAATTCTGATCGATATTTGGAACAGCATCAATCGAAATGGATGTGCATAACTGAATGCATTATCAACAAAAACGTCTTAGGTATACAAAGTATATATAAGTTAAAGCGAAATTAAAAAAATATTTGTCTCTTAAAAATCGATATTTGCCAAAATGCCAAAGATATCTGTCAAGATAAAACCATGCACTCAGAATGGCTTTTAAAAAAGGATTTGGAAGTAGAAAAAATGATCATAAAAATACCGCAAAGCTATACTGAGGCAGGGCTACGATTGAAAAGAAAATTGGCTTCAACTTGCTTTACGGACTAATTTGCGGTTGGGAAGGGCAAGGGCAGGGGGCATGGTTAATACACATAAGTACCTATATTTCGATTTGTCAAATGTGCCAAAATGCACATCTAAAAGTTGGAATACGTTTTGTCCATACCATTTCAGGTAGTTGTAAGGGCGGGAAGTTAGGGCGTGGCCCAATTAATATTTTTTAGTTTGATATAAGACACATTTACACAAAATTTCAAGGGCCTAGCTTTATTTTTAGAGTTTATAGTGCGGTGTCTAAAGTTATTGAAGTTTTGTTTGCATTTTACTGTATAAATAAATGCCTCACAATTGCTAAAATTATTTGAAATTTTTAGCATGCTTTGGTGCTCTTGTGCTGTTAGAAAGTGTTTAAATTTGTATGAAAAACTATGACGAAAAGAATTTTCTATCCTTCTGAGTACGAGGCATAGCTCTATACTATAAACAAATGCAAATAATGGCCGTGTTCACCAGCATACATCAAACATCGAAAACCATACATCAAAAATTATCCATAAGAAAAAGGAGACTGGCTCATGCTGAACGATTTTATGAAATTTTTGGTAAAAAAGTATGCGTCAAAGATATGTTTTTTTTATCCATCACAATTACAAAAATTAGCAATCATGATTGTACATCACATTCGTTCACCACAACAATCGAACTAGATTCATACATTTTTTTGTCATCGACTTGAGCTGGTGAACACTGCCAATGTTACTTAACAAACTTATTGTTTGTTGATTCCAATTAGCGAGATTCTACTGTCATTCAAATGTACTGAAAGCGACCCTTCATATATGCAATATCACGTCTTAGTAAAAAGTTATTGATCTCTCCAAGTAATAGGCCTTATATAAATAAACCTTACTCTAGGTAAAGCTGATCTTCAGTTAAATCTAATAAATCAACAAATTTACTTCGCGTGTGCCACCTACATGTCTTTATAAAGAACACCTTTCATAAAGTAAATACGATCAGATTCAGTGTATGACTTCTTAGAACAGAAAAATTACTGTTTTTTGCATGTTGATGACCGCAATACTTGTACCATTTAGTGATTCATCAGTGGCACGAATGTCAATTGAAGGTGGAGAGACAAAAATGATAATATGAAAGCTTCAACCCATGGCACTTTTTTGCTGCCATAGCTTGAGTAAACAGTTTATCAAAAGTTTTGCTTGCTTTCGTCAACAAAATAAAAAATCATAATTGCCGAGACATATGCAAGTTTCCATGCGTAAGACGTATTGATAGTGAATAAACATTGTTTGGTTTTGGCATGTGCACAACCTATCTAGGGAGTACTACATTTAGGCATGGCTTAATTGTCAAGTTGCACTCTGAAAAACAATGGGAGATCTGGTCGTTCTTTAAACAAATCACAAAAAAGCCATGCTGTGCGGGAGGGCCCAATTTTGTGGTGTAAAAATCGAACATTAGTTCGGAGGTTTTGGGCGAAAAAAGCTGAAAATAAAGCATAACAATCAAATAGTAATCTTTGTTGAAAATATACTCCGATGAAAATTAAATTTGTACCAATAGAAATTAGAATCTGTGCAATGTGTAGTATGTAGTGTACAACAGAGTAGAAATTGGATTGAAAATACTGTGGATTAAAAATCTGAAAAATATTATGTCGTATTTCCACATACTAGGTTCCATATTAAAGGTTCAGCGTGACCGGAAAAAAATTGAAAAAAAATTTCTATTTGGTATTAAATGAGATGCAAAAATTGTCATAATTAATTTTCTATGAAAAGAAAAACTCCACAGATAAATGCTTTTATGTATATTTCGCTTTTGATAACTTCTTAGAGTAATTTCTCTTTAACATTTACTTTACTTTAAGAGAGATGTTACGATTACTTTTATAGCTCTTAAGTCTGTATTACAACAAGGAGGGCATAGCAAAAAATCAGTTTTAATTTGTCTTCATCAATGTCACTTCATTATGTCACGCGCGTAGCTGAAAACCATCATTAGTTACCAAAACTTCTGCATTTTCGGTCGGTAGTGGTACAAAATTTAAATATAAAGCAATATTAATTAGTTCACTTAAAAAAATTAACCCGGAAAAATCTCTTAAAATAAAATTTTCTTTTTAGCTCTCAAAGATTGTCACTTTAGGTGCAATAGTAAGTGCAACACCTTCCAAAGCTAAATATAGTTATTAAAATCTGTATTTTTCCTTAGGTAGATGGAATCAATTTTGGAAAAAAAGAAGAAATATGCAAGGCGGTATAGAGAAGCCTTAAAAATGGACCCACTTAAGCTGGAGGATTATCGTGCCAAAGCAATTGAGAGAATGCGAAAATATCGAAAGAAAGTGGAGTTGGAGCTGAAACTAGAACAGCCGGACAATATTAAGAAACTGGTTAAGGCAAAAGAGAAAAGGACCGTATAAGGCAATCAAAATATCGGGAGAGAAAGCGAAAGGAAGCCAAAGTAAACGAGGAATGTGTATCTTATACTTGTAAGCAAACACTGGGAAAAGCTGTAAGGAAGGCAGAAAATGGCATTGCCAATGGACATAAGAAAAAAGACAGAAGTCGTTAATGCTTTGTATAAAAAATATGTTAAGCCCGAAAACCTTAAAAAAAAAAAAAGCCAGGCTTCGGAATTTTAACAGCAATTACATGCAGTAATTGATTTTTAGCTCACTGAAGCACATTTAATAATAAGTTATCGTTATTGATGAAAATACAGTTTTCTGTTCTCATTGACTGTTTATTCAAAGAAACAGCAGTTCTTTGCTTACAATTTACCAACTGACTGACAGCAAAGAATACAAATTAAACATATATAATAGAAATATATTAAGCTGCTGATGTTGGCAAGGTTTTAACGTTCATCCATGTCCAATTCTTCTATACTTTCTACAATTCTTTATGTTATTATTGAAAATATTAATAAGGTAAGTCAAAGTATAAAATTATTACCAATTCTAACCTTTTTCTGTTCCACCCACTTCGTCTTCACAAAATATCGACTATCGAATAAAAAGTATCGAAAAATCTAATCGAATGTAAAATTGTATGGGGGAAAGCAATGTACATTTTCATTTTGAGAACAATATAGAGTTCTAGTCATGATACAACTATATCAGGCATGGCATTCAGAGTTTATCGAGTACTGACAGCTTTTGCTAAAATTCGAGAGAGAGAGAATAAAATAAATATTAGAACTGATTAACAACTAGAAATTTTATGGAATTCGTGAACTTCAAAAGAACTGCATTATTTATCGCCTTCGTTGAATAAAAGTCCCTGTCTAAACTACACTTTTCTTCTTCTTCATCTTTGAAGCACGTCTCAATACAATGTTCGATACTTTACATCAGGCATAGCGGAAAATACTCGCCAATTCACCGAGGTGCCGAATTCAGCTCACCGGAGAAAGGGAAGTAGGGGAAGGGCTGGGTTGAGCTGATAAAGACAAATCGCTGCATGGAGGGGTGAAAGCGTTGTTGGTAGGAACAGCTAAACCGGGTTACCACTCTTGCCGTCAAAAGAGGCTGTTTGTTCGTTAGGAATTTGTTCTGAACTTTGATTGTTTGGCCGTTAATTGTAGTGATTGGTTGCACTGCGGCTAGGGTTAAGATCCCGCCCTGAAATGACTTGCTAGCCGGTGTCTGCCCAATAAGAAGTAGAGTAACAATATGGCAAGAGAGAGACACAGTCACATTTTTGCGCTCTCTTCTTTAGGGAACCGTGCTCTACATCAGTACCTGCCGTATGGAGAGAGCTCTCTTCAGACCACAGTTGTATTACTTGCAATTCAGTGCTCACCACACATTTACACACTCAAGAGTTCGGCTCGCGTTTGCATAATAACACTACTGACTTCGGCTCCTGGTAGCTATGGGTGGCAGGCACTGCTTTACATCGACATACGCACCCGTATTGGCTCGACATTTTCACAAACTCTAAATCAAATAGAAGTCCCGTCGGCAAAACAAAAAAATTCGTGCGCACACAACCTTTTCAATCAAATGACAGCAACACAATAAAAATTTGGAGTCCCGAAAAGAGAGCTCTCTCAGAGAGCACCTTACCTTATATAGTTGTATCTGGTTCTAGTGTTTCAAAATAATTACTTAACTCTTTATTACTAACTAACTAATTCCAGCATTTGCGTGCTAGAATAATACAAAAATTGGGGTGATCATCGCCGAATACCAACTATAAATTTTATTTTCCCAAGAGCCCTTTTCTGTAAATCCTGTGAACAATAAAATTATATAATTAAGAGTTTTTTCACTAAGACCAATGTTTCAACCGAGGGACCAAATGTCAGCCAATAGATATAATGACGGAGCGACAACTTTTGCGAAAACCTAGTCAACTATTTCAGAAGCTCACTGACTTATCGGATGGCTATTCTGGAGACACTGACTGGCATTTGAGTCAGCATGGGTAGGATTCGGCATTAGACTGAGAAACGATCAGGTATCTAGGGACGACCCTGGCAGCCTGGTGCAGTAGTTCTGTGTAATGTGAGACGTACTTGATGGCCGACAGACGGATTGAGATGTCCATGTCGGTTACAGAAAAGTACATTTTGTAATTTTTTTTTTTTATGTTAATAGTTAAACAATAAATAAACTTTATTATTTCAAAAAATATTATTAATCATCCGATTTTGAGCAAAATTTTTCAAATCTGTTTAAAAGCAGTCAATATTAATAATGGAAGAGCTTAGAAAAGATAAAATTGAATAAAAAAAATGGAGTGTGAAAGCTTTTTCGACCGATCGGTCCTAAGGCAGCCATACGATATAGTCATCCAAATCATAAATATTAGTAATATTAGTATTTGGCGAGTTTATGGACCCTAAACAGAAAAGTTTTTCTCACTAAGACCCATTTTCCGACAAATCGGTCCTATGGCAGCCATAGGAAATAGTCTTCCGATTTTGACCAAATTACGCAAATCTGTTTGAAAGCATTGAACATTAATAATGAGCAAGTTTGGGGTCCCTAGCACTGAATACAAAAAAGTTTTTCTCACTAAGATCGGTTATTTGGACCATGGTTCCTATGGCAGCTATAAGATATAGTTATCCGATGTTGACAAAATTTTGCAAATCTGTTTGAAATCATTTAATATTAATAACGGCAAGGTTTGGGGACGCAAACATTTAAAACACTAAGACCCATTTTCCAAGCGATCGGTCCTATGAAAGCCCTAAGATATAGTCATTCAATCCGCTCTAAGAAAAAGACTCTGTGCACATTTCACCTCGATGGCTTTAAAACTAAGAGGCTAGACGAGAGGACAGGAGGTCTTAATCGATTCAGCTCGTCGCCCTGATCAAGAATATATATAGTTTATGGGTTCGGACCCCAATATACAGGGTTGCCCACATTCGACGGACCCATGTTTTTTTTTAAAAAAATCAAAGAAAAAAATAAAAATTTGTCGGTTGGCAATCTTAATCATTTAATTTGTTCCAAGTAGATTTGTTTACATCAATTTTTGAATATGATATCTCTCAAATGGCCGCCTCTGGCGTTGATGGCGTATTGTTCCCTTTTTGCAGCATTTTCCATCGATTTCGCCAACATTTCGGCCGGAATAGCGGCTATTTCTTCACGAATGTTGTCCTTGAGCTCTTCTACGGTCCTTGGCTTGTTAACGTAAACCTTTGACTTCAAATATCCCCAAAAGAAGAAGTCAGGCGGCGTCAAATCGGGCGAACGCGGTGGCCAGTCCAAATCACCACTTTTCGACATCAAACGGCCCGGAAACAATTTCTTCAGAAAATCGATTGTTATGCGACTTGTGTGCGGTGGAGCGCCGTCTTGTTGAAACCAGAACTGCCTCATACGCTTTCGACGAATAATTGGCATCACAAAATTGGTCATCATGTCGCGATAACGCTCCTGGTTGATGGTAACAGCATGGCCATTTTCATTTTGGAAGAAAAACGGCCCAATGACCGTTTTCGCACTAACGCCGCACCAAACTGTGACTTTTTCGTCATGAAGAGGCACTTCTTGAATCTCCTCAGGATTTCATTTCACACATTTCGGTCACATTTTTTTAATTTTTAAAAGCACGTTGAGTTTTCACAATTGACTTGTTCTGTTGAATGTAAATTTCAACTATTTCAGAGCGCTCGCGTGGCGTGTATTGTTCCATGGTAAAAATCTGCTTGGACTGACGCTTCAAACGCGGTATGTCACTAAGCGTTGTGATCTCTTCAAAAGTTATGGCGTTGCCAGATGGGTCCGTCGAATATGGGCAACCCTGTATATTAAGTTGCAAACTTCTAAACAAAATTATAATACCGTTAAAAATGTATTGGACTTTTAACAGCTCGATTGATTTAAGAGTTTCTGCACTAGGTGCTCAAGTGTTGTTGTACAACGCAAAGTCATAGGTATTCAAACGAGCTTTCCCATACTTTTTAGCATTTTCTTGAAATTAGCTTATTAGAACCGTGGAGAGTCAAGTAAACAGTTTCTTTCAATAGTAAAGGTAGAATTGCCTCTGACCCTCCATTAGAATTTTTACGTATACCCATCTCTATTTCCATGAATCTGACTGGAATCTTATATATAATACTAGTAGACCCGCGCGCTTCGCTGCTTACTACATGAATTTAATGTTTAATTTGTCTGTAAAATGTTCCGTTTTACAGAATGACACAAAATGAAATGAAATAGGCGTTCAAACACACATTTTTGGCCCGAATTTGAGATTTTTCTGACTAATTTTTAATCATTTAAAAAAACCGCATGCAATGTGGTGCACACATTTTTTTCCTACAAATTTATGGTATAGATAATAAGATAATTTCAAAGAGTTTACTATCTTTGGGTTTTGCACCTCGAGCACGAGACTCGAGAAATTTAAAAACTGACATAATGATATTCTATGAATTCTATTCTATTCTCAAGAAATAACATCAAGGGGTCATATTAATTCTATTGTCTACTGACAGAACCACGACCTTAGACCTTACTATTCCCTTCAACAATGGTTTTGAATGAAAGTAATTCAAGATTGTGTCACATTTTCATAAAAGCTTTCATTGGTACCAAAAACTAGCACGTTCTGTTCACCTCATAAGCCCCAAAACTGACTATCAAATGCATATTTTTGGTTCAACAACAGCTGCAACAGCTGGTCCAACTGACTGAAACCGGATCCACTTATCTAACATCCCAACGATCCAAAAAAAAAAAAATATATACAAAAATAATTGATGTTATTTTGTTGCTGTTTATTCACACTGCCCGTAGGGGTGTTGTGGCTGTTGTATCCACTATTTACACGAACTCAAAGATCTTTAATAGCTGGGTCCCTGAACGCCATAGCCGGCAGGGCTGGCATATTTGTTCTCGGGAATGTACAGCTTGGCCACAGGGGCAGCGGGACGGATGGGCAGAACCACCTTGCTGTACTCGACGGGCGACACATAGGCACGGTAGTTGTTCTGTCCGGGATACAGCAGAGTGGCGCCAGCAGGCTGCACGCTCCAGCGTGGGCGTCCATAACCTCCACGGTGTTGGTGTCCATAAGCGGGACGCGGCTCATAAGGAGCCGGAGCGGCATACTGGGCCACAGGACGAGCGACATAAGGGGCCACGGGACGAGCACCATAGGCACCCTCCAGACGGATGGGACGGAGAACTTCATGACCATGAGCATAACGAGGTCCAGCGGCAATTATCTCCACGGGACGGTTAAGGCCACCGGCAATAGCAGCCGAGCTGGAAGCAGCCGCAGCACCATTATCTTTGACAACGCGACCATAGTTGTTGCCATAAAGACCATGGCAGCTACCGATGGCCAGGTAGGCGCAGATGAAGACCGCGAGAGTCTGTGGGGAAAACAAGAGGCATAATCGATGGGTTAGCCAATTGCGGGGGCAACCAAACAAGAAGTCGGCTTTTCATGGCTTCTACTTACAGCGAATTTGTTCATGGCTATAGTTTCTGTTTGGGACAGTTGGCACAATTAACAAATTAAATGTCAAGCACACTTCTTTATATAAGCAAAATAATTGTATGCACTCGAGACGTGATCTCGCTGCGAATTTATCACGGCTCAATGCTCGAAGCTGTGGCCAAAGCTTGAACAGTTCAACCAAAAGCCCAAGACAAGTCGTTGGCTGGGCCAAATCAAGCCAATGGCTATCAATAAACACTGAGCCAGTCCCAAGAAGCTACAACGGTTTGTTGACGTTTGTTGTTCTTTTTTTTCGTATCTGGTCCATTGGGGGGTGGATGAATGCATTAGGCTGGTGCCTGAAAATGAACTCCTGAACCCAAGGTTTTGGTTCGAACCTCGGTTCACTGGAACAGAAAAAAGTAGTTTCGGTTTTAAATACCTAATTGATTAAATAATATTCTATATATCAATAATGCTACTTCAGTTATCAAATTTAATCTACTTCACAACTTTTGAGCATTACATCTTCTAGGAGCTTTTTAACTAGCTTCACTAGCTCTTAGATCAGAAAGATCATATTTATATGTTGAAAACGATCGTTCAACTGATACCTGAGTTGCTGGAACATCAAGTGTTGTTAAGTATTCGTGCCTGTAAGTATTCGTTTTTTTGACCTTTCCAAAATTTTAAAACATTTGTCAATGTATGTTCTCTTGAACAATTTTCGAACGAATCATAACATCATTTACAGGTTTTATATTTCCTATGGCTTTCATAAACTACTCTTCTGTGCAATCAAAAGTTGATTCATTTAAAAGTGATTTTGAAAACTCTCTTTAAGAATTTATTTGTGTAGCTTCAGCAGAAGTTAACAAAGTTGAAAAACTCTGCTCTAAGAGCGCTGAGCTTATAAAAAAAGAACGTTTATCGAAAGTTTATAGTAATAAACAAAAGATTTTAGAACAATTGCTCGAAAAGAAAAGCCAGCGGAATTATAATCACTTAGTAGTAATTGTGAATCCTGCAGTTTTCAATTCAAAAGATTTTAGATGGAGCTTCTTTAAAGAACTCTGAACACATAAATCTTTAATTGTTAGTAATCGTTAGCACATTTTTTAGGTTAAGTTCCATTGCGTTTCACAGTCGAGCAATAGTTTATTTTTTAATTTTTCTATAAGCAAATTTCATATGTGTACTGAGAAGTATGGGAACTAATGTCAAACTAAACTTCTCTAAAAAAATCGTTATTTACTGAATCTAGAGTTTGTGCAGCACAACAAGCTGTTTTAACAGAGTTTTCGAGGAAATCTATTGAGGTAACTTGGTCATAGGCCAAATCAAGAAATGTTTTTGACGCACATGAGCAACCTTTATCACTCTTTATAGTTGCATTCCTGTTCTGCAGTTGTCATTTAAAAGTTCTCCTGCTCGATTCATATTCGCTTCATTATCGACGTTGATATTATAAATCTGACTTAGAGAAATGTCGCAGGATTTAAAAACTTATTGAATGAGAGCAGTCAGATTACAAGCAATTTCTATATTTCCCGGTAAGAGTCGTTGGAAGAACTAAATAATATGTTGAACCGAACCTAGTTTTTTGAAAAAGCGGTCCGGTTCGGGTTCAGGTTCGAGGAGTCAAAAATATTAGGGGTTCGGTTCGTGGTCCGGTTCTTCGGACCCAAAAAACCCGAACCGAACCGGTTCTTAGGGGTTCGGTTCAGCACCGGTTTGCAGCCTTGTCAACTTTATGGGAGAAATATTTTCTAAAACTGGAAGTATCTTGAAGTTTGAGTTATTAAGCAGCCCATCCACACACGAATTTGTTCGTCGAATTTGTTCAGCTCGTCAAAATGTTCGACGTTAGTGGAGGTGTTCGTGACAGTTTTTTTGTTCGACGTTTTGTTCGCAGAGAATTGAAATGTTTCTATCTTGCGAGTGTTCGTGCGAACATGTTCGTCAAGGGATGCGAACAAATACACGAACATCATTTGTCAAAAATATCTGTAGCGTTAACACGTCCCAAAATGAGCAAAGAATTTTTCCTTGATTTTATTGAATGCCTCCAAAATGAACATCATTGTGGCAAAATAAAAGTGAGGAGTATAAAAATAAATATTTACAGAAATAAATCGTGGGACAAGCTACTTGAAAAGTACAAAGAATTTGATAAAAACGCTAATATGGAAATGGTGAAAAAAAAAGTGAATTCATTACGCGCTTCATACAGACGAGAGTTAAACAAAATAAAAAGAAGCGAAAAGTCAGGGGCCGGCGCTGATGACATATATAAACCAAGCATATGGTATTTTGAGGCTATGAATTTTCTGCACGACCAGGAATCCTTTGTTGATGGCTTCAATACTTTCGACGACGGTTCGATGATAGAAACAGAAACAGTAAGTACAGTGTTTATAACAAAAAATCATTAATTTATTTCAGCAAACACATATCAGAAGTAAATACATTTTTATTTTAAAATCGATCATTTTGCCAAGAGACTGCTCCAATCGAATTGAAATATTCGCTAAACTTGTTTTGAATTTCTTTAGCAACTGTGGTAGAATTTCCTCTCAATGGCTCCAAATTATTCAGACTCAGCTCAGATGGCGCAACTCCAGCAGCTATATTATCGGAATCTGCCGCACCTCGTAAATAAACTGCGGACTTTTTTTAAATTGTGCAAATAGCAACAACATATTACTATTATGGAAGCCTTTTCTACCAAGCGACGAGCTCTTGAAAGGCGATAATTAAATATTAGTTCTTCTTCCGTCAACTTCTGGCGACTGTAGGGCTTCATTAAATTCGATGAAAGGGGAAAGGCGTCATCCCCTACCAGCATATGAGTTCATAGGAAGTCATTCCAATTTTTTGAGGTTTTGGTATATGTAAGGATTGCTCATCGTAGCGCCTTTTATATTCAGATTGTGCAAATACGCCAGAATCAGATGCCCTTCCGTTAGCTCCGACTTCCACACACATAAATTCATAATTTGCGTTCACTATCGCCAACAAAACTATACTGAAAGTCTTCTTATAATTGTAATAAAATGATCCTGATGTATTGGGCTTCTTGATGTGCACGTGTTTTCCGTCAATTGCGCCTATACAGTTGACGAAATTCCATTGGTGTTCAAACTCGAATGCAATGTCTTTCCATTCCTCCTCATGTGTGGGCATCTGAAATAATAAATATCTCATTAACAAATATGTTTTATTTTCAGCCAAAGACTACAAAGCGTAAATATGATGAGAGCCACGAGTTCCTGCAAAAAAGGTAAAGGGGAAGCAGTTCAGCATTTGGAAAATTCTAATAAATAAAAAGCCACGAGACGATGCTGATGTTTTCGCTGAAGGATGGGCTGTGATCTTCAGACAATTTTCGAGGGGAGCAACAAATTTTCGCCTAAAGAGGAATAGACGACCTTCTTATGCAAGGCCAACTCGGGATGCTAAGCTACAGTAGTGTGCCGGTATACCAGTCACATGTGCAGACAAATCCCTTTCAAGGAGTCTACCGGACCAGCACACCACTTATGAGCGACTCAAACACTAGTTCTTCGATTGTTTCCCACTCTTCGGTAGATAGAAATGCACCATTAATTTCGATGGAACATGTGAACGTTGCACCAACTTCGTTCGCAGATCTATTTAGAGATTCTCAATATTCTTAACTTTTTGCAAAGCTCATATCACATTATATTCACGCCAAAAAAAAATTGTAAAATAAATTTGTATTTACCTTAATAAATGGCTTGAGCACGTGAATTATGGATCGACATGTTTCGAATATTATGCGACCAAGACTCTGCGGAGAAATGCCAGTTAAAAATTTCAAGTCTTCATAGCTTTGTCCAGTGGCCAAAAAGCGCAGGGTAGCGGAAAGTCTTTCATTTGGTGTTATTGCAACTCTCATCAAAGTGTCCTCTCGCTTAATTTTGGGAGTTACTAAACTTAATAACTCTTCATAGGTTTCGCCATCCATCCTAAGAAAATTCTTTAAGTCCCCGGGAGAGGTTTCATTCAGCTCCTTCAAGAGTTTAGTGTGGGTGAACATCTCTCGCTTGACGTACCACTCCTTCATCCACATGCTGTGCTTTCTTTTTTGAGCTTTTCTTTTCTCATTTTGTTGTTCTAAGCAAATTTGAATCGCCATCAAGGCTACGACAGTATCAATAAAAATCAAAATAAGAAGGGAAACGTAAGGAAATCAAAAGAAGAATAACATTCAGAGTTCAAAAATTAGGGAACAAAAATTTGGAAATCAAATCAGAGATAACATTCACAGCCCAGTAGAGAAATCATCTAAAAGACAAGGTGGCCGACACTTTTATATATAGCCAATTAACTAACAATACATATATACATAATAAATGGTACGACAAATTGAAATGTTTTTCCTGGTTCCTTTTTTAAAATATTTTTCACACCAACAATTATTATTTAAATTCGTAAATTGTAGGGAGAAGGTAGCGCGACTGGGGAGGAAAGAAAAGAAAAAATTGACAACGTGTAGAAGAATCTACAAGAAAAAATCAAACAGGATTTATATTCCAACTTGTGGCAGCTCAAAAATATTGAATTTACATTTTACATGGCTTCAAGCAGATACGCAAGATTAAATATTTATATTCTTAAACTAAAATATATAAAAACGAGCACTTGCAAAGAAATAAAAACTTTGGCACAGACAAAATTGACTTAACCTTTTCAAATATAATGATTGATCATTTTGATACATTTAATATTTTTCCCCAGTTCAGCAACAAATTGCATACAAAGTTTTAGAGAAAAGTGAACTAGTATTATATTATTAAATAATATTAAATAAATCTTTCTGGGGCACATTTTACTTGGGAAAAAAATTTAAGCAGCTCCCAAAAAATTTTATAACAATTTGAAGTCAGCTGTGGAAGTAACCAAACAGACCAAAATATTTAAAAAACATAAGAAAAAAATAAAACAATAGCTGATCTGATGCCTCCGAAAGCAGAGGCCAGACTGAAATTGCTTGTTATAAGACAGTCAACTGTATTTGATAAATGAATTAAAGGCCTACTATGATTTAGTTGTAAATTTTATACTCATGGCATACTTGGATAATAAGATTTTTGATTTCTATCTACTTCCTGATCCCCTCTTATATAAACAATTAATACTAAGAATATCAGAATTCGGATATAGAAATAGGAAAAACAAATCTAAAAAAAATTGCAATTATTAAAATTCAATTGGTAAATTAAAATTGGGAAATTACAAATTAGGAAAAACTAATTGGGAATTGAGAATATTTTATTAGAAATGTATATATTAATGGCTTTTGAAGTTTTCATAAAACTGTTTAAAATTTGGTTAATGGTTAGATTCAGAACACTCTATAATTTTGTTCACCAATTACCATTTATTAAGAATCTTCTAGGGTCTACATACAAAATCCAACAAAATCTTTTTCGATTTCTTAAACATAAAACTTGAGTAGAGACATAAGACGGTTATTAAAACTTTCGTAGTTGGTAGAAATGCAACGCAAGCTCATCGTTTTCTTTGCACGCTTGAATAAATAAGTTGTGGGCATTTTACCCTTGTTTTGTCGTTTTTTGTTTTTATTCAGTCCAAAATCTTGTCTTAATTTAGAATGTTTGGACAAGAAAATAAGAAGCTTGGTCGTTTGGTAAGACGCTTGGTATCTTTTTCCTCGTCGAAATTTCGTATAATTCGACCACGGCAACTAGACAAAGGATATCGTTTGCACATGCTTAGACGAATTTCTCTGTCGTTAAGCATCCGGGGACTCGTTCGGCACTTACTCCCAGACGCTCATACAACTTTAGTCAACCATTCGGCAGTTTGCTAAGGGGTAACGATCGGCCTGGCCGATCAGCACAGCATCGCCAGACGTTCGCAGGCGGTTTTGGTTTCGGAACAGCCATCGTCCAGCACATTTTCGGATACCCATCCGACGACATTCAGCTAACGGTAAACATCGGACTGACTGGTCCGCACAGCAATATCAGAACTTTTACAGTGCCGCTCAACTGAATAGGTTTGAAAAATCTTGCTCATTTTTTCCTCTTTCTTTGCTCCAATTGAATTTTTTCTTTTCTTTTTTTTTGAACCTTAACTAATTTAGAATTTTGCAAGAAATTCGCTAAAGGTGGGCTCAATTTTGCTAACGGAATAGTTTGACACTTTTGCTTACTTTTGATTGAC
Organism: Lordiphosa stackelbergi; assembly: GCA_018904235.1. Lineage (NCBI taxonomy): Eukaryota > Metazoa > Arthropoda > Insecta > Diptera > Drosophilidae > Lordiphosa > Lordiphosa stackelbergi. Next base: position 6,843 of record JAEIFU010001562.1, on the reverse strand, counting down.
TGTGTGAATAAAAAAGAGTTGAATTCTTTTGAATTTCAAAATTTAAAGCAACTACTATCAGTTTTTTGTAAAATGGGTCGCGGAAAACCTTTTAACCGATTTGGAAAAGGTCAAATAAAAGGCTTTATTGATTCTGGTTTAAAAGGCTTTTTTGATTCTGGTTTAAAACACTATGAAATAGCCAAGAAAATCGGTCAAAGTCAAAACGTTGTGAGTAATTTTCTTCGTAATGAAGCTGACTATGGGAAAAAATTGAATGGAGGAAAAAATATGCAACAACAGCATCGGAGGCGACTATCCTAACTGCCTCAAACTCCCACCTTTCTGCTGGTAAAATTAGGGAAGAATGCGGCGTAAATGCTAGTGTAGCCACTGTAAAACGAAGCACGACTTCGCTTTGCTCGAGAACAATTGACGTGGAACAAGGAGTGGAAGACAGTGGTCTTCTCCGACGAAAAGAAGTTCAACCTCGATGGACCGGATGTCTCTATTTACTCTGTCCACGATATGCGAAAGGAAGAATGTGTTTTAAGTTGCCATCACTCATATGCAGGCGGAGTAATGGTGTGGGGAGCCTTATCATTTTATGGAACATGAGCTCCAGTTTGCTCACCTCCCGAAGATGAACACTCAAAGGGGTTTTCCCAGTTTTCGAGAATTTATGCGAATATATCAACCCCCATCAAAATGGGAAAACTGATAAAGATCAAAACGTTCAAATTTGTTGGGGGGCCGCCTTACTCCTCTGACGTTAACATTATCAAGAACATTTGGGGACTTTTGACCAGAAGAGTATAATGAAGGAGGAAGACAATTTAGTGACTCTGGGTCCTGAGTTGAAGCAAATGATTCATGATTGAAAATATTATGATTCAACTTAACAAGGGTGGGGCATACCAAACTAAATTAATGCTAAAATTAAATTTTTATTAGTTTAAATTTTTTTAATAAAAATTCAACCAATAAAATATATTTTATTTTTATTTTTTATTCATGTCCATCTGTCCGTCCGTCCGTCAGTCCATCTTTTTATCTATCTCCTCCGTATTTTAAAGTTCAACCAAATCACACAAATTTTTGGTACAAACATGCTCACATTTGTCGAACAGCCGGATGGATATATAGCATATAGCCGCTATAGGAACATGGTTAAAAATTTTTAGTGGAAAAACTTTTTCTTTTCAATGCCATCGCTACCAAACTCGTTATATCAATTGATATCAAACACATAATTTGTCAAGATATCAAATGATACTATATATATGCTCCATGGAATATGGTCAAAAATATTTTAGTGAAAAAAACTTTTTTTTTAATGTAATTTTTTTCATTATAAATTTATTGTCTCAACACAAAAATTTAAGTTTATCAAATTGGATAATATATCATAAAGTCCATAAAAACTGCAGAAGTATATCATGCTCTATATATATAAATTGGAATAGCCAAGTTACTTTCCTCTATATTTTTTTTTTTTAAAAATAATAAAAATTATTAAAAACTAAGGAACAGAAACTCAGTTTTTATTAAAAGTTCAGTCCCTAAATATTTTAATTTCTCAATTTTAAATTTTTTGTTTTTTAAAAAAATAAAATATATAAAACAAATAATAGAAAAGAAACTTGCTATTTCACAAATGACTGATTTCTTTATAAAACTAAAATTTATTTCGCTCCAATTGGAGTGCTTGTTAAGGAGATAACAACGGTTTCAAACCCAAAATAAAGATCGTACCTATTTGTTAGGGATGTACTTAAAATGAGCATTGCAAGCGATTGGGCAACCATCGCAAGTGGTGGACTTGTATGGAAGTAGGCGACTAAAATAATTGTAGGTGTTCAGAATTTAAACTGTAAGCCTATAACAATACTATAAATCTATTTTGAAAAAAAAATGGGCGTGGTTATACGCCCAGACGCCCATGCCACCCATTTATATATATTTTAATTAAAATACAAGTATATCATTTCTTAAAATACTTCTGAACAGAAAATTTGTTAATAAAATAATTAATTAATCAACAAATAATTCAAAAACAGACTCTTTAATTTGATTAATAACATCCATTTGACGATTCAGTATACGTGAAACTGTATGATTAACTAAACTTTGTAAATCAACTTCAGCGAGTGAACACTAATGCTACTTGGATAACTGTGAGTTTTAGCTTGCAGAACATTATCGTAACTGGGTAAAATATTATATGAAATTTTGGAGTTAATAGAACGTCGAATAAGTAAGTGTTGGTTTTAAGTTGAATAGGCATCCATCATCATAAATGCCGCATATTCATAACCATTTGCTTCAGTTAATGTTTGATTTGCTTTAGAGAGACATTCTGTAAAGCGTTTGCAGCGGACTCATCTATTTTAGCTATTTTGGATATTCGTCGTTTCTTTGTTCTTGATGAAGACTCGTTGAAGTCGGATTTGGGACGGCCACGACTCAATCATTCGACTTTTCAGCTTTTTCTGTCACTGTGAAAGAGAGCTTCAAATCAAGCCAATCCGAATGCTTCTGCAGAACAGTCAAATTGGTACGATTCGATTCCGACCTCTTTTAGCATTAGTGCCATTTAGGGCGCACCACTTTTAAAAACTAATATGTACGAAATGGTGCATTATAAATGATTGTCAAAAAAAAACATTTCTAATAATAAATTAAGAAAACAAACCAATTTGTCATTTACTATACTTGCAACAATAACAAACACATAAAAGAGCACTTAACATGAAAAACACAAACAACAAAACACAAATACTTGCTGCATGCGGATCAAAATATTTTGACGCTGGGCAGCTCCGGGCAGCTGATTCTTTTACTATTTTAATCTATTATTATTAACAATAAATAATAATAAATATAAGCATCGGAATCGATCGGCATCACAACTAAAAGCTTAAGTGAAAGTACAAACAGTAAACGAAAAACAATCAAAAAAGGTCATTTATGATTTTGCTTTGTTTTAAACGATAAACCACAATATCCAAATTGTTAAATAATTCAAATCATAGTTAATACCTGTTCGAATGTTATCCATATCATTAAAAAGTTATTGTAACTTTTATTTGTTAATTTTTTTACTTTTAAATGTTGGGTCACTTTGAGACAAAACACAAAGCACTAAATTGCGTCTAACTTTAAAGGATTTTTACACAAAGAGCGAATGGTCACACAAAAAAAGATATTTATGATATGATCCACATGCTTCAAAGTGTAAAATTTTGATTTTTGTCGTATTGGAGCGCCCACTGTGCATCGGAATGAACATATGCATTAACCATCTGATAACCATCAGCCAGACTGATGAGTACAGCAATATCAGAGTGTACACAGAAAATGTAAGACCCCGATAGTGTAAAAGTTTTTAAAGAAAGTTAAACTTTTCATTAGATGTTCCGAGGCGGGATCAAACCCATGACCTCCCGCACAGAAGGCAAATATACCTGCCGCTGCACCACAACCGACTGTTCGGCAATATCTAAAGTTCGCACATGATACGTCATTTCTCTTTAGAAATCACGACTTTTACTGATTCGGTTAATTGGAACCGTCATATGATGGGAATTGCAGAAGGAAAAATCAGGTTTGTTAAAAAATGCCAACTTTTACCGACCTTCCCAACTACAGAGTTATTACAGATTGGATAAATTTTACTTTAATGAACTTGATTTTTCCTAATTTTTGAACTCTGAAAGATTTTCTTGTTTTAATTTTCTAGTATCCATTCAGAAGTTATTTTTGCCAATTACAAATAAAACAAAAAAAATGAATTGGATGGTGGAATCATTATTTTGGTCTGAAAGAACTATTTCTGACAATTACTTTTAAAAAATAATTTCATTCAAATGTTGACCGCGACTTTACCGTAAATTGTTTATACGGATGATCAAATTTTTGATCACTCTTTCCACCATTGCAACTCGTATTTCGCAAATCGTAGCTGGCTGATCGATGAAGAGTTTGAATTTATGTAACGCCACAGGAAAAAGTTGTGATGTGATCTATGCGGCCAGTAGTCATGTCCGGGACTCGAAATTATCTGCTCACCGAAATGATTCCGCAATGAAGACATTATTTCGCGGGATATGTTCCTTGTAGCACTGTTTTTCTAAAACCAAATGTTTCAGGTAATTTCAGATAACTAAACGTCATAGATCATGGTCGCAATTGACGGTTATGTTCTGTCGTTCTGACGTTGTTGCGATGTGAGTCTTTTCATAATGATTTGTCAAACAATTTTTAACAAAAATAAGATGACAGAATGACAGCTGGCACGCCTTCGTATCTGAAAAAAGAATTTTGAAAAAAAAACTTTTAATGAATCATTCTTTACTTCTTTCATTCCTAATTTTGTTTTCCTTACATTTGTTTCCAGAAAGAAGCACCTCCGACCCTATAAAATATATATATTCCCCTCCTTCTCCTTTTAACCGCGTAAATCTGTCATAGCCACAATTTGTAAGTTTATAAAAGGGTGATTTTTAAAAAAATGCATGAAATCTTGATTTGAATCGATAGTAAGGTCCATATAATTTAATGTTTGAAGATTATTTCAGGCCAATGTTGAACGTGACTGCGCCTCAAATGGTCCATCCGCTTAGACCAATTTTGGCATACTCTTTCCAACATGACGAATAAATGCTTCAATGTTGTCTTCCAATGCGTCAATTGAAGACATGAGCTTCAACATAGACCCACAAAAAATATACCAAAGGCGTTAAATCGCACGATCTAGGCGGCCAAGTCCATAAAAATGTTCACCGAACTCGCCTCTCAATAAGACCATTGTTGTGCGTGCTGTGTGGCATGTGGCACCGTCTTGTTGAAACCACATGTCATGCAAGTCAAGCTCTTGCATTTTGGGCAAAAAAAAAAAATTGGATATCATCTCACGGTAGCGCTCACCATTCACAGTTACGTTCCGATTCGCTCGATCATCTTTGAAGAAGTACGGTCCAATGATGCCACCAGACCATAAACCGCACCAAAGTGTGACTTTTTCTGGATGCATTGGTAGCTCTTGCAATGCTTCTGGCTGATATTCACTCCAAAATCGACAATTCTGCTCATTTACGTACCCATTGAGCCAAAAATCAGCTTCGTCGCTGAACACAATTTTTCGGTAAACTTTTCAAGAGCCCTAAAATTCTACGTTGCGGTATGTCGTTCGGCTTCAATTCTAGCTGTATTTTGAAAGGCTTCACGCCTAAATTTTTCCGCAAAATTTTCCACGTTGTTGAGTAACAGAGGCCCAATTGCTGCGAACAGCGACGAATCGATAATTGATGGTCATCATTAACACTGGCCGATACAGCTGCGATATTTTCTTCAGTTCGCACTCTACGTAAGCGTGTTGGTGGTTTAATGTCCAACAATGTAAATTTGGTGCGAAATTTAGTCTCAATAGCCGAATAGCCGCTTTAGTGGGAAAGCGCGCGATGAACTTTCTTAACAGAGCACTCATTTTAGAGGCATATTAAATATTCTCTCTGCAAATTGTGTTATGTGGTCGGTTCGATTTTTGGCATATATGTGTCTGGCGATGTTATTAAATGCTGCAATAAGCTTATGTTTGCTACTTGCATTGCAACTTCCGAAAACTTCCACCCCATATAGCAGCGATGGAATCATATGTACTTTAGCAATCAGGTCTCTTATATGTGTGGGTAGGTATTGATTCGTCAGATTTAACCGCCTAATTAGAGCACGGTCGCCTTATTTATATGGTCATCCCATGATAACGTTACATTAAGTGTAAAACCTAAATTTATACTTTCCTTATACTTGATAATGGATCCTCAATCTTCTATCGCTAGGCTGCTCGTGTCATATTTCTTTTTACAAATAACTAAGCATTTGGACTTACTTGGGGTTATTCACTTGCTCTAAGCCCATTTGCTGACTAGCTCCAGTTCTTCTTACAATGATGGACGCATTCAAATGTTTTTTAACGGAGCACTCACATACATTTGGACGTCATCTGCATACATTCATTTCACATTTGACATTCGGTCGTTACGCTATGGAAAGAAGCAAGGGTCCAAGGACGGAACCTTGTGGAGACACCACAATTGAATGTCGAAAGAAAGAGAATTCAGATTTTGTGACTGCCGCTTGTTGTCTATCACTAAGATATGATATCCTGAGTTTATTGCTGTATCGGAAAAATTGTAAAGTTTGTTTAACTTGCGCAAGCATTTTATGGACGTACCATATCAAATGCTTTACTGTAGTCCAACAATGTTAAGAGTGTCATGTGGCTTTGTTCAAATGCTTTTGATAAGAAAGATAGGATTGAGATGGGTCTGTAATCGTTATTGCTTTTTGGAATCGGTAACACTTTTGCAGCTTTCCAGTCATGTGGGAAAGTTGATGTCATTAATATAATGTCATTAATATAATATGATAATAAAATTCAATAATTTGCAAGCGTTGTTCGTTTGTTAAGCGATCAAACTGTAGATGTTTGACAGTGAAAGAAACACGAAACGTGCGTGAGCTGTTTAAACTAGTGCTGCCAAAAAGATTATAGATTAAAAATCACCCTTTACATATTAAGTTAGGCCCAATATCTATTTATTCTGTAAAAAATAATAAGATCCGAGAAAAACATTGAAGATATGCAAGTGCGCCGACCCATTTATTCATTTAAATTTTAAAATAAAAAAGCAGACCTTTTAAAAAAGGTAAATTCAAAATTTTGAGAATCATGTCAAGACGCACGAAAATAAATTAAGTCGAAGAAGTTAACTCAATATAAACTTAAGAAATCAAAGTAATAAGATCCACACAACTTGGTACTGGGTATTTTGCAGTCGGGGCACTCGACTGCAACACTCT